>JAHDVE020007493.1:0-42775 GCA_022606495.2 Halesus radiatus | reverse complement strand
TGTATAATATTAATTATATTCAGTGGGAACTTATACCCGCTAAGCCAATGCAAGTAGCTTGTCGGCAGGAGTTTATTTCAACAATATAATATAATACAACAATAAATTACAATCATCATACAAATGTAGGGCAAAATTATTATATTTAGGCGCATGCATCTTGTGAGAAAAATAAGTTGATTAATAATTTGCATCATAAGTTGAGAAAAAAAAAACTTAAAGAGAAAAAATAATGGTAAAAGCATTACAGATTTGTTATTGAGATACTAGAGTCCAATATTATAACACCGATTTAAATAATATTATAAAAATGTCAATATCATAAAAAATATCAAAATTATAAAAGTACCAATATTATAGAAGTATCAATATTATAAAAATATCAATATTATAAAAACATCAATACTTTTAAAAATATCAACATTATAAAAACATTCATATTACAAAAATATAACTATTGCGTAAATATCAAAAATATCAAAGCATCTGTAAGTATTAAATAGATTAAGAAATAAAAATTTAAAAGATATATACATAAAACAGCAGTACAGGTTGGTTACAATGAGGATAGACTTAAATATAATAGTAACACCGTAACAGTAAGTACACCAGATATCTAGGAGCTATACAACCATGGAGACCATCATATTTGTTACCATCAATACACAAGGTTACTTTCCAAAAGCCAACACTTTAACATCAGTGAGAATTTCATCAAGGACAATTGTTTTTAAATTCGTACGGCAATTTGTTAAATATAAATGGTACAATGTATTCAAGGGTTCGTTGACCATATTTATTTTTGAAATATTGGCACTATCATTCCTATATTTTGTGTGAAACGTGTATTGTATACATGATCCACCACTGCCTTATACGGACTTTCAGATATATGTTGCAGTAGAATTTTATGCCACAAAATACCACGAACAGGTAATACATTAATTGATTTGTACATGATATCAATGTCTCGCCTTTGGTTAAAAACTGTTTTACTTACTAACAATTTTACCATGGCGTTTTGAATCAGCTGTAAATGTTTTATGTTGGTCTTACAGGAGTGTCCCCAAGAAGTTATACCATACCTTATAGTCGATTCTGCTGGAGACAAATAAATTAGTTTCATAGTTTTTATAGGCACGTATAATTTTATCTTGTGGAGTCTTCCTACAATGGCTCGAAGTCGCTTACAGAGGTTAGAAATTTGTACGTCCCATTTCATATTATAATCCACCGTAACACCTAGATACACGTACTGGTTGACTAATTCGATACTTGTACACGCGCAGGGCTGTTTGGTATTATTGTGAATGCAATTAAATGAATGGGATATGATTACAGGTGCCTCTGTGTACCTTGCATGCAGGGATCTTATATGCATCAATTTCGTTTTTTTAGCATTGATTATTAGACCAGAGTCATGTGACCATTTTAATAAAGAAATAAAGTCTACCTGTAACAATTTTATTGCAGTATTCAAATTTTCATGGGATATTATAAGTGCTGTATCATCAGCGTATACATAATGTTTAACAAACGAGAATATTTTTTTTGTTCATAAGTGATACAAAGATAATATAGAGCGTTGGACCTAAAATTGACCCTTGTGGAACTCCTGTTTTGACATTTCTTCTTTTACTAAATTTGTCTGATATTTTTTACCTGGATTTGGCGGTTGGTTAGGAAGTTTTTGAATAGTTTGAGAAAGTTTCCTCTTACCCCTATTGCCTCAAAATATTTAACAATTTCATCGGGTCTATAGTATCAAATGCCTTTGAATTGTCTATAAACAGTACCAAAACATGTCTTTTATTATTCAGTTCATTATTTATATAGTTAGAAAAATCCTGAAGTAACATTTCAGTACTTTTTTTTTTTTGAAAACCAAATTGATTAGGATCTATTAAAGAAAAGCACTCCAAGTATTTGGTTAGTTTTAAAGATATGTATTTTTCAAGAATCTTTTCTAGAGCGGGTAATATACTAATCGGTCTATAGTTTTCTATATCAGTATGTTTCCCATTTTTGTAAATAGGTCTGATAATACTACATTTGAGTTCATCTGGTATCACAGCTTGTGTTAAAATTGTGTTGATCAGATGGGTTAATATAGGACCCAAAATATCTATGTGTCTTTTTATGTCAAACATTCGGATATTATCTATGCCAGGGGACTTTGAATTTTTGAGAAGTTTGACTATACTCAGTATGTCTGCGAGTGATGCTCGTGGTATATACAAACTTTGCGGTGACTCTATCGGGACAATATTTGACGCCTTAAAATCACATTTATGAACCATTGAGGCTATGTTATCTGAAAAATAATTAACAAATTGGTTTGTAACATTTTCCGCAGATTGATTTTTTAACATAAACCTACTAATTACATCGTCACAGTTACTCTTTGTCCTACGTCCTAGAATTTTATTTATTTCATCCCATGTTTTTTGATATCTGAAAAATTATTCTTAAATTTATCATTGAAAAAGGTTGAAAAATTATTCTTAAATTTATCATTGAAAAAGGTTGTTTTACTTTTTATTATTAATTTAGTAACAAAATTACGAAAAGATTTGTATTGTTTTTCATAAATTGCATTTGTTGGGGAGCTTTTCCACCGCTTAAATAAAGAATCTCGTTTTTTTAATGTGTGATAGAATATCTTCTGTCATCCATTCTTTTATAATCCAAGGTCTTGCATTGGGTTTTACATCTATAAATATTTTACTATTTTCATATACTTCGTTAAACTTGCTTTTTATTTGACTATATAAATTATTGCAATCATTTGTCTGAAGCAAAGCATTCCAGTTATAATTTCTAATTGAAAAATCTATTCGTTTTTGAGATAAAATTGAGACTTTCCGCCCTTTATTTGTAGGCCGTTTATTAGTTTTATAGTACGGAATGTTCACAGCTGTTGCAAAGTGGTCTGCAATGATGAAGTCACAAACACATGCGTAGTGATAATAAAATGTATTCACCTCTGTCGAGTACAACGAGCAATACTTTACAGTAAACGGCCTCCATGGTCGAGGGGTAAGGCTTTCGACTACGAATCCGAAGGTCGCGGGTTCAAATCCCGGCGTGCGCAAGTAATTTTTATTTAATTAATTTGTGTTGTTTCACAATTAATTAATTTTAAAACAATATATAGTATATTTGCGAACGTTCCAGGGCGGAAGATAGTCTCTGTATCGCCCTGTTGAAAGACCACCATTTAAAATTGAAACATTGCTTGAAATGGCTTTTAGCCGTGTTTAGTGACCAGATATGAATAGCCAGGTATTTCCCCACCTTCCCCTTCTTCTTCCCCTCCACAATACCTTCATCCTTTCAACATTCCCCAATTGGGAATGCCATAGTCTCACTGGCTCCAGACGGTTGGGAGTAGTTGGGACTCTTGTGCAGTATTCATATAAAAAAAGTAAAACTAAACTATACTTTTTCTTTACAATATCTACCCAACAACTCAAATAATTAAAAAATACGGAATAATAAATTCAAGTAACACTAATTATTTGCAAGCATAAAATTGTGAGTTTATATTTGGGAATAGTAATAAACTGTAATCGCATCCGTTGGGTGCAACGGACAAAACGCTAGCCTGCGTGAACTTTTCACACATTCACATTATGTTATATTTAATCTTGGAAGAAGATAATATTAACATAAACTAAATGAGACATGAAACCGAAAAAACAACAGAAAATAAAAAGATATATCCGAGACACTATCTAGTTTGCAATTGAGTTCGTGAAGAACGTTGTAAGCATCATAAAGATAGCTGCCAATAATATGGGATTAAAAATGGAGGATAATATTGACAAAGTCTTGAAATTGAGATATGATATCGATTAAGATGACATAAATTGAACTAGTCTCATTAGCTAAGTTGGTAAAGCGGTTGTCCCGGAAAGAGAGAGGTCCTGGGTTCGAATCCCAGATGCGACTGATATCTTTTTATTTTCTGTTGTTTTTTATGTTAATATTATCTTCTTCAATGATTAAATATTACAATGAGGTTTTAAACTTCAATAAAATAATTAAAAATTAAAAATTATTTATTACCATATAGTTTATGATAACCTCAAGGTTTGGGTTAAGTTAGATTATGTTAGGTTTGGTTTCTTTGGGTTAGGTTAGGTTAGGTGCGGTTGGGTTGACTGAAATGCGCCTTTAACTTAAAAAAAAATTAATTATAAATCATAGGCGTCAAATTATTATATAAATTGGGGAATAATAAAGAAGAATAAATTTAGGATTGAAACTGTTTAAAAAAATTATAAAATATTTATTATAATAGAATGTATTGCTATTATAATAAAATATTTATTATAATAGACTGTATTGCTATTATAATAAAATATTTATTATAATAGCAATACAGTCTGGAAGCTTATAACCCGGGACGCTAGAGGCGCTACACTAGCATGTTGACAGAGATTTGACAAAGTTACGCGTGTAATCAAATATCATAGACGTCTATTAAAAAAATATATATGCATGAGCAAAAATGAGTAAAATCACACGTGGGTCATCTGAATTTTCGATTTTTATCATGTATTAAAAATAATTTCACAGAAAATACATTAAAATGTATGGAAAAACCGGATTCGTACAACTTGTTCCGCTAGAGGGCACCAGTGTAGCCATCAAATATCAGGAGCTGGAGGTATTGTCATTTAAGAGTATTTGATGCAACTGCTCACAGTAGGCGATATTTAATTATATACCTATATAATCTTTTTATATATGGGCAAATAAAATGTATTAATATCTATTAAAATCTTATTTGATAAATTTATGCATTATGTCACGATCATTTGAACCTTTAGATATATTTTTCAGTAACCATATCTGAAGAACCAGGTTTTTCCCACGGCCACTGTTTATTTTTATTTTTTTTTATGTTACACCTCTCAAGAGCGCCCCTGTATATACCGTGTAATGACAGGAGAACTATTTTGCCACCCAGCTGGGCAGCGTTGTGAAGCAAGTCAAGGTAGGGTCTGTAGGAAGGGATTTGTTAACCTAAGCCTTTTCAGGGATTTTTTCTTTTCACGTGCAAACCAACTTACATAAAAAAAGGAGTCGGAGAAACGACCCGTTCTTATGAAGCCGACAATTTCACTTACGTGTATCTGTGCACAGGGGATCAATGCTCCCACCTCTTTCGAGTATGGTCCGGTGAAATACCTATAGAATAGACTCAGCATACCTACATTACGTCCGTGCATTGGAGATTGCAGTCGGTCTGTTAACAACGTATTGCCAATCAGACGGACTGCCCTCCATTGAATAAAATTATTTGGGAGCTCCAGCCCTGAAGTGGCTCTCATTTTCAATTGTTGGACTATGTGCTATGTACTTGAGATTTATATAGGGTTAACATCTGGTCACTATTGAAGACTGTTCCAGCCTTATACAAGACGCCAGTTTGTTGGAAACTAGATTTATTTGGGCTTCTATGGAGCCTCGATTGCTAGTAGCTGGTCTGAGATGCTTTCTCCAATCGTTTCAATGGAGTCTTTACTGGAGAGGGTGCTCCCATCAACTTGCAACAGACAGTCATTGAACTTCCTCTTTAAAGGTTGGGTTGATTTAGTCCCTACTATGGAGTGTCGTTAATTTGTTAAATACTATATCAATGTAACACAAAAATAACTTTTATAATATTGCACTTGCCTGTAAAGTGATTGAATTTTCTCGAACAAAATAATCCCATAGAAAAGTGGAATCGGCGGGAAGGAATGAGATGGCGTTTTTTTTTCAGATTTTCCAAATGTCATAAGTTTGAACGATTATTGTGGAAGTTTTGCCATGGGTTTCTGTAGATGTCGCGATTTTTAAACCTTCCTACGTGGTTTTTAAAAGCGATTATCTATTCAGTTAACCTCTCCGATTCGCCTAAATAAAGGATTATGTTATTTCGTGGGAGACGGCAAAAGTTGAAGAAAATTTTCCGTACGTACTTTTTAAATATATACTCTGCGAGTCTATTACTTTTCTTTCACTGGCAACACATAGGGTAAAAGATCGCTGGAAACTCGAATGAAACTTTATTTTTATCAACAGGGCGCCACTTGATTCTATGCTTTATGGCAATGAATATTTATAATAAACGGTTTCCTTGTAGTAATATGTACTTATCCACCTGCATACGAGTTTATACATAATCTGACGTCACTTGTAATAAACAATAATTAATTTTATCAAGTTGATCGTGATTTGTAACCGTACAGTCATGCGATGAAAATGTCGTTCTAGTAATATTATCGATTAGATTTTGTTCCTGTTTTGGACTCCGGTTTCAAAGGATTTCCGGTTGGAATTCTTCTCTATTGCTACATCCTTATTCTGTGCCTACTATCTGTTATCGTAATAAGTCAAAGGTTATTATTATAGACCGAAATGCAAAGGCCAACAATTGTGCATAAAATTAGTTCTGAGAAAATCGATGAAGTGTTCGAATCTCAAACTACCTAACCATCACGTCGATTCACCGCAGAGGTAGGCAGAGAGTCGAACCGAGAAACAACTCGATCTTGGCAAATACTACTTGCTTCATTCACTCATACATCGTCTGATACATTCTCTTCTGTTATTCAGACTTATGACATGGCCCGACTCAACTACTTGATTCACTTGATCGTGCCATATCTTCCTCGGTCGTCCCCAGTTTTTTTTTTCCATTTACACTCGCGTCATATATTCTCCTTATACTCCTCTCTTCGTTCATTTGCTATACATATCCAAATTATATAAACATCCTTTTCTTAATCTTTCTCATTATGCTTACATCAGCTTTGCATTCTTTACAAATCTCAACATTTTTCACACGATGGAACATGGTTTTATCGCACATTCCCCTCAGAGATCTCATTTCTACAGCATTGTCTACTTTCATCCATCCCCTGCCAGTTCTACGTCTCACTGCCATACATCAGGGTTGGTATAATAATAATAATCATAAAAATTAATTAATAATTAACACTAATCATGAATATTAATTAATAATTAATAATAATCATAAATATTAATAATAATAAACAATAATTATAATTATAATAATAACCGATAATTAAAAATTAATAATAATCACAAGTAATAATAATAATTATTATTATTATTATAATAACAATAATAATAATAATAATAATAATAATGATAATAATAATAATAATAATAATAATAATAGCAATAATAATAATAACAACAACAACAATAATAATAATAATAATAATAATAATAATAATAATAATAATAATAATAATAATAATAATAATAATAATAATAATAATAATAATAATAATAATAATAATAATAATAATAATAATAATAATAATAATAATAATAGGAATAATAATATATAACTAAATAATAATAATAATATTTTTTCATATGAAGCGGTAACCAAGTTACGGTGATGTGACATTATAATTTTTAAAAAATATATAATAATAATCATGAATATTCATTTATACTTATAATTATTATTTCCAAAAGAAACGTAAACATTGCCGGGTTACGAATAACCTGACAATATTTTATTGCCTCCCACTACTACCATTATAAGCGGAAATTGTTGCTTGTGCAATGATACAATATTCGGCTACCAACCGCTTAATGATTAATCTAAAACACTTTGTTACAAACCACGAAATAATTGTATTTTTACGCCAACCTGTTTCGCTTAGATTTTATTCGATTCGCTTTATTTGTAATAATATATATTATTGTTGTCTCCATCTTACACGTGATACTTGTCTATTATTGTTGTCTCCCTTCAATATTTTATTATTTTTTCTCTCTTTTTTGTAATATATCTGTCTCACTCTATTGTTTTCTGTATCCATGTATATACGATAACTGACCCTGAGGAAGCTTGATCTAAGCGAAACCGGTTGGGGTAAAAATATAATGAATTCGTGGTTTATAACAAGGCGATTGTTTTATATGAAATTATATCAAGTGATGGCTTCTTATGAAAATAAAACTAACTTTATTTGAGGGCTGTGCAATGGATGGAGCAGAGGATTGAACCCGCGATGCCTGTGTGGGAACCCGATGCATCTGTCCACTCATTTACTAACCGGTTAATGATAAATTTATTCAAAACTAACTTTATTTAAGGTGTGGATCGTATTAAGGTGAACTTTTATTAATATAAGACAAAATTAACCGTAAAAGAATACTGGAAGTACTAGTGATTTTAGCGTTTGAAATTTCTAGATCAATGCATCTATTTTCAGCTAGCAGAAGTTTTTCTTCATGAGCTCTGAAAAATGTTCTTTATGCAGAATTGGTTTTTCGATTTTTTTTTATCTTACGAAGCCTTTATTAAAAAAAACGTACGAAAATGAAGATGAGAGCTAAAAATAGTTGACCAAGTTATTTGATACACATAATTTTCATGTTGCCAGATATCACCGTTCGGGAGATATTAATGGGACTGTAGCTACCTGCTGAACTGGCCACTAATAAATCATTTTTCAACAACCATCAAACACGTGAATCACAGTGATAGTGGTGCCATCTACATATATCCTATGTAGTCGAAGATTTTCACCAAATACACATCATAATCTTCAAATAATCATCGATTTTGAAATGACACTGAAAAAATTCCATACGTCTGCAAAATGCATTCTGTAAAGAGCTCTTTTGCCTGGGGGTATTCATAAACCGATGTTGTTTTCTTCTAAAATCTAAAACAGAATAAATCTTCCTAAATTCCGGGTGAAGTTTGACCCTGCAAGCCTCCACAGCCTCCACAGCCTCCGGCCACGGAAATGCCAGCCCGTCCCTTCCAATATTACTAGCCAGGGTCAGCAATACAGGATCAATGCAGTTTGTATCAAACACTAAGTTCGATATGTTAAAATGCCGATTCATAACACCTACACCTCCCAATGCAATATAAATAACAATTACTTGATAAATTAATTAAAATACTTTTTTTTTTAAATAGGAAAGAGACAAATATTCCCGGGTAACGAACAACTTAACAATTTTGTAAAATGATTCCTACATCTAAAATAATAATATTTCTTTATGTGAGGCGGGTTAATAAGGGGGCCGTAGGAAGGGATTTGTTATTTCGGGCCTCGAAGAGTCCCGGATTAAATGTAGGAGGAAAAACAGATGCCGATAGCTCGTTCCACATGGGAGTCGATTTACACAAAAACGAGACGGCGAAACGACCCGTTCTCAACGAAACCAACGTCAACTGTGAACGGATGTGCCGCACGTGCACCGGCATGGAGGGTCTGTAAAACAGACTCAGCACACCTACATTGCGTCGGTGCATTAGAGATGGCAATCGGTCTGTTAACAACGAATTGTCAATTATAAGCGGCATATGTTGCTTGTGCAATGATGAAGGACTTAGCTATCAGATATTTGAATCCCTGCACCTCAAAATAACTTAACCTTTTTTTTAGTACAGACATCATATTTAGCAATTGTGTATTTGCCCACCTCACTTAATGCAATAGTTTACCTATAAAAGTTTAATTTAACCGCCAGCACCCTAAATACGCACTTTGCAGGTTGCTAACTCAAGAAATACTACAAATGATTTTTTTTCCCATTAATTCTATATTGGCAATTAGTAAAACGTGTAAGGTGTCAAAAGACAATAATCCCCAAATTATGAAATTTTAAATTCTTTATGAAATACATACTGGAAATTTAGGTATAACGTTCAAAATTGCTTTCACTGGTTTTCAAGCTGAACCTATTTTTAGATATTTTGTGATGTATTTCATCAAATTTAAGGATTACAATGTGAAGATTTTGTCTTTTGAGATCTTATCCCTTTTCCTAACTACCCGTATAGAATTTACATGTAAATCATTTGTGGTATTGCTTCAGTGAGCAACCCGCAAAGTGATGGTTAAGGCTATTCGTGAGGGCTGGTCCTGATCACGTAAAAATAATTTTATTAATATTTATTAATTGATAAACTAAAGTTCTTAAAAACTTAAGACAAGATTTTTGTGCATAGCGCAAAGGGTAACAATTATTATTTTATAAACAATAATTATTAATCTAAAACACTCATCCAAATTGAAAAAACCTTCCGAGCAAAGATAAATGTCGCCGGCAGGACTCGAACCCGCACCCTTCTAATGTCCGGTTAGATGCTATTATATTTTTATTATATTTTACAGGTGAAAATATAATAAAAAACAGTAATTATTAAATGGAACACTAGTATATATTGATTAACTTGGCGGGTTTGCGATAAGCCGACGTAGCTCAACGGTAGAGCATCTAACCGGACATTAGAAGGGTGCGGGTTCGAGTCCTGCCGGCGACATTTATCTTTGCTCGGAAGGTTTTTTCAATTTGGGTGAGTGTTTTAGATTAATAATTATTGTTTATAAAATAATAATTGTTACCCTTTGCGCTATGCACAAAAATCTTGTCTTAAGTTTTTAAAGAACTTTAGTTTATCAATTAATAAATATTTGACAAGTCAAAGCAATTTTCACCAATAAAATGTAGACATAATTTGTCTCGACGCCATCTATTTGAGGGATTTAGCCGTTACAAGCCTCTCTCATATTAATAAAGTTGGTTGTTTACAGGTGAAAATATAATAAAAAACAGTAATTATTAAATGGAACACTAGTATATATTGATTAACTTGGCGGGTTTGCGATAAGCCGACGTAGCTCAACGGTAGAGCATCTAACCGGACATTAGAAGGGTGCGGGTTCGGTCCTGCCGGCGACATTTATCTTTGCTCGGAAGGTTTTTTCAATTTGGATGAGTGTTTTAGATTAATAATTATTGTTTATAAAAATAATAATTGTTACCCTTTGCGCTATGCACAAAATCTTGTCTTAAGTTTTTAAGAACTTTAGTTTATCAATTAATAAATATTTGACAAGTCAAAAGCAATTTTCACCAATAAAATGTAGACATAATTTGTCTCGACGCCATCTATTTGAGGGATTTAGCCGTTACAAGCCTCTCTCATATTAATAAAGTTGGTTGTTTACAGGTGAAAATATATTAAAAACAGTAATTATTAAATGGAACACTAGTATATATTGATTAACTTGGCGGGTTTGCGATAAGCCGACGTAGCTCAACGGTAGAGCATCTAACCGGACATTAGAAGGGTGCGGGTTCGAGTCCTGCCGGCGGCATTTATCTTTGCTCGGAAGGTTTTTTTCAATTTGGATGAGTGTTTTAGATTAATAATTATTGTTTATAAAAATGATAATTTATTAATATTCTTTATTTTGCGGTCTGTCAATCTATTATTGAGTATGGTATCATAGCATGGGGAGGTGGTACTTCATCTGCACTAGACCCAATCATAAAGGCACAGAAAACGTTTATAAAAATGATCCTTAAGCTACCTCTAATTACAGACTCTATCTTAATCTTTAATATAATGAGAGTATTTGACGTTCGGCAGATCTACGCTAAAACAAGCTTCACTAATCTTTATTCAAACAAAAGTAAATACTATGAAAAAAGATTAAACACTCGTATCACTAGAAATGCTTACAAAGATTTACTCCAAATTCCTGTAATTCATACTACTTTTAGGCAACGGAATTTTAGGAACTTCGCGACAAGAATTTACAACATTCTTGCGGTTAGCATTAAAAAATCTAATTCACAAAAAATATTAAAATATTAACACAATGTAAAATATTGGATTAAAAGTAATGATAGAGCATTTACCGGTGCACTCACCCAAATTCAAAATTATTGATTCAATGATTTACGAAGCATATCTTAATATAAGTATATATCGATAGGTATTTTAAAACTATAAAATAATTTCCAAAATTACTGCCTCAACACAGGCTAGCTTAGTGAGGCGGGTTATGTGAAACTTCAACTATAACTGTTATTATATTATTTTCTATTTTACTTTATAAACCACTGTACACTTACATTATTATATTATACATGTCTTTTAGTTATAGTTAAATTACAATTAAGATATTATTATTATTATTGTTTTAAATACGTGTCTAGTTCAAATGTTTTTTAGGATGTTATCGGTAGGTAGAGACTTGGATATTTCGTCTATGTTTCCTGTTCCGTCAATGATTCCTGGGTGCCAAGAATTTTTTTTTCCATTCAGCTCTATGGTTTGGAAATCCAAGTGTTGAAACAGACAATATAAATATTTGTGTTTTTAATGCATGGGGGTATCCTCGAAATCCTCTGGACACATAGGTTGACTTATGTGAGAGTTCATGATCGAATGGTCAAACGTTGTGAAAGTATTCTAGATATAAAGGGAAGAAAACTTCAACATCTTTGTCACATCATGAGAAGCTACAAATACGAGTACAAGGGTAATCCAATTGATAATACAGAAAGGGAAGGGTTGGAAGACGTTCTTAATTATGGATTTGAAACATTTATGACTGCTACAAATATAGTTGTTCTTCATATTCACCCTGAATAAGACAGGATGTGATTGCCAGGATAGCCAATTTCCGATAAAAGAGGACAGTAGAGGAGGATGATGAAGAAGATGTTTAGTTTCTTCTTCCATAGAATGTCCTCTCCAAGATCAAAGGAACAACCATCCCGAATTGCGTCTTTCTGTTGTCCAGAAAAGGTTAACTAGTTAACCAAAAACTGCTTTGTTATGTGCATTATGTACAAAGTAGTCTTGCATCTAGCAAATCCTTCTATAAAAATAGCAGTGATTTGATTCCGTGATTCCAGCACATCGGATAATTCAGCAACTAGTTCGGACCCATTGTGACTGGACCGACAAATTTTTATAAATTTAATATCAGCGAGTTCGAACCTTTGCAAATGCGGTATCCGGAACTGCATTCGACTATTATGTGGAGGTGATTCGTCATGTGAAAAAACTATTCAAAATACCAATGCAGTTTCTCCAAGGTCGTGTTGTACACTATACAGTGCAGGCATTGGCGTCATTAGTCTCCAAATCGTAAATAAGGCAAAAAAACTGGCAGGCATTGTAATTACCTGTGCAGGAAACTATTGCGTATGCAAGATTTTTTATTCTTATATGCAGCCTTCTGTTATAAAATGGTTGTAATATTATCTTAACAAAATACTTCTTAGGCTAGGTTCAAATCTATCAAAGCACTCGGTGACACGAATAAACGAATAAATTAGTATTAATTGTTTGCCAATTAAACAAGTTATAAAAACCACCGTACGTAAGTTTATTAGTTATGTATGTTTATTTAATACAGTCTTGCACGTAGTTAACTTGTTAATGCAAGTAATAATGACAGTGTATTTTAAGGTAAATATCAAACCGTGATATATCAAATTTGTTATTTACGGGGAAGTCTTAATTCTAGCCGTACCTTGATAAGAGGTACCACCAAAATAGTGCATGCAAAAATTACGGAATTTTTGAACCATTACTTTGGAATCTAATTAAGAATAAAATCACTCCACAAGTCCAAAAGATTTCTCTTTTAAATTTAAATTAAATGTAAATCAAATTTAATAATGCTATTAAGTTCTGCAAGTATTTTTTTGTTTTTATTACTGTGACAGCCGTTTCGGCATTCAAGGCCATTTTCAAACTGCGGTTGATCCACATTGTAACGACTTATTTATATGATTTTACTTACTCCCCCCCTCCATTCTAATTTGTTGGGTTAGAATGGGGGGGGGGGGGTAAATAAAATAATATAAATACATATTTATTTTTAAGAAACAAACAGTACATGTATAAAATAAGTGCTGTACAATTTACGAGGTTTTAGAAAATTGTTACAAGGATATGTTCCAATTACACGTTTCTATGGAATATCTAGTAAGTGGTTATATACATTTTACCGGGAGGGGTTAGTACAATATGCTAGGGAATGATACACGGTAAAGATAAAACGCTATATGAAAAATGTGTATAGTGTGCAAGTGTACGTGTACGTGTACGTGTACATGTACGTACACGTAGTAGTAGTTTGGTGTAGCGGGTACGTATGAGAGGCTGCATACTCGTATATGGTAGGAATGTCAGACGAGAGGACAATTTAAAAAAAAAACTTGTCCATACAGTGAAAGCGAGCGAGAGGCAAAGGAAGAAATGAACTGTCTGCATAGAAGAGAATGTAGACAAAACAGAACTATTGTGGAAGAGGCCAAATTCCATTCTGGGACATAGCGACATGATAATGAACTGAACTTGATGAACTTGCTGCTCTTTAAATTATGAATTATAGACTAATAAAAATGCTTTAGTAATTTTGGAGTGTCCCATTCGAAGTGATTCGAGTGAGGCAGATGGGGAAAGGAGGATTAAAGCAAGATGAAAAGGCCGGGAGACAATTCGTTAGAGAACGGAGCCGAAAGACAACATTTCTGGAGGAAGTCTAATCCCATCGTAGTATTTGTAGATATTATAGATTTTCCAAAATACAATTATAAAAGTTGGATTAGTGTAGCTAAAATTGTTTGAAACATGAAAGGTAAAAAAAAAAATTAAAATTTGGAATTGATATTTAATTTTAAAAATTACCACGGCCGAGAATCAAACTCTAATCAACTGCAACTATGAAAGGGAACTATGCTGACTATTACACCACCAAATAGTGCAAACTCAGAGGCATAAATTTATTTTATGTACTGAAAACAACAATTTCGGGTTTTTAGCATCAGAATGTTACGTACGTCACATCACATCCGAAAATATATTGTTTAATAAATGTACGAAACCAAACCAGGGATATTCCAATAGAAGAGAGCAAAGGAAAGGCGTATTGATAGTATGGAAGAAGATGGAATAGGGTTTAGGACAGGAGTTGGAGAATTCAGATGACCTCCATAACATGCTTTAACTAAAGTCCTTGACACGTTGCTTTCTGATGACTTTTTCACCCTGGCCTTCCTAGTAAAACTTCTCAGAACTGATTTTGAATCAAATGGTAAACTTATTATAGCGTGTATTTAATCAAAAGTACTGCACAATGTGAGTTGTTACCGGCCAAGGTTTCCTGAGGTCTGGACAAAGCATTATGTTGCTCAGGACCTAAGATTTGTGCACCGTCATACCTACCTGATGCATTTCCCGTCTGCTGCACTATATGCATTATCGGTACGGCAGCGCAGCATCATTGTACAGTTTAATCAGACAGATCTGATACATACGTCAATACTGTCTGGAAAAACATTATCTTATTAATATTAACAGTACTTGATTTTACATCGGATTATATTTATATGGATGGACTCTGTTAACGCAGAAGAAATGAGATCCAGAGCGAAATATTTTACGACGTGTTATTAACGTAGACTGGAGGCCAATGTCATTATATTAAACAATATTATGAAAGGTATACTGTAAAATGGATAGTATTAAGTACGCAGTTAAGTTAAGAAATTGAAATATGGTGTATATTTCTTCAACTAGTTGAATAATAATAATAATCACCGTTCAAACGCGACGCTTAATATTTGATAAAACCTTGTTATTTAATTTAATAATTTAAAATGTACGTTGTTTACACCACTTTTATAAAAATAAATAAATATCTCTTCATGTTTCGACAGCAATGATGTTATACTCAGGAATATATAAATACTAAATAATAATTTCAAGTATAGACAAATGATAAAAATTAGAAAAATGATTTAAGAATATGCAAATTATAAACATAAACAAAAAATAATTATAGTAGGGAAGTAATTAATCGAAAATGCTAATAAAAAATAATTATAAAAACATTGTATAACAAATTTATATTAGAATTTAAAAAAGAAATTATTATTAATATTAATATGAAAATAAATATAGGCGAGCTTTTTTTTAAAAATATTTTATTATTTATTAAATTTAATTCGCTATTAAAAGTTTTTCTTATTTCTAAAATTTCAAATTTATCTAAATGTAAACCGGTTGTATTTGTATGTAAAATTTTTAAACCTTTATTTATATCGAAGAAATGATTGGTTTCTAAAATAAGTTTTGCAAATTCAGAACAGATGTTATTATTTAAACACCTCAGGTGTTCCTTAACTCTAATCCTGAAATTTCTAGAAGCCTTCCCCATATAAAAAAATAGTTTCAATCGTTACACATCAATGCAAATACCCCCGACTTATTCGAAATATTTTCTTTATCTTTTTAATTTATTATTATTATAAAAAGCTGGTTGGATGGTATTTGGCAAGTTTTTAATGATTAAATTTGAGGTATTATTATTTAAAAACAATATTTTTCTCCACTGTTTACTAACATCAGTTATTTGTCGATACAAATAAGATTTGATAATTTTTTTCTAAAACTTTTTTTTTTAATATATTATTTAGTAATTCAGTACTAATACCATTATTTAATTCTTTGTTAAAATTATTATTTGATAGGGGTACATTAACTAATCTACTAAGCATGGAATGAAAAGCTGATAAATTTTTGTCTAAAAGATGATTAGAAGTATTGTGTACGAGTATAACGATGTCTGTATAAATATATTTACAATATTTATTAAATTCCAATTTATTATTAACAATGGAAATATTTAATTCTAAGAAACTAATGCAAACATTTTGTCCTACTTCTATAGTGAATTTAATCTTTTAAGGATTTTATTTAGGAAATTAAGGAAAATATTAAGTTGTCTTTCAGTACCAGTCCATATACAAAAAACGTCATCTACATATCTTTTCCAAAAATTTACATATTTTAATAATAAAACAGAATGAATAAAAATGTCATTTTCAAAATTGTTTAAAAATATATCATTTACTAAAGGGCTAATACTCGAACCCATTGCTAAGCCGTCCTATTGTTTAAAAATAATATTAAAATTGAAAATAGTTTTAAAAAAATAAAAACTTGTTAAAAAATTGTGAATAATGAAAACCTGGACTTACCAGAGCTTATCAACTTTATAAACATTCACATACCGTCAAGATCAACCCAACAAACCGATTTTTTTTCTTTTGTTCGAATGCAGGACCAATCTAAGGATACATTCTCCAATTCCCCGTATCTGTGCGCAATATAACGCACAATTTCACAATATCGACATTCTTCACAATACCCTTTCAAAATATCGAACTGAAGTAATAGGTACGACCACAAATTGATGCATGAGTATAAAATGATCCTATCTTTCTTTTCCTATCCCCCCTTCCTTCTTATTTGTTTTTTTTCTTTATCTTATTAGCTTCATAAATAAAACATCTGTATTTAACCACTGTTAGCACAAGAAACTTTGTTGACTTAGCTTTTGTTAAATTCCTTTGTATATACATTTGTAATAAAAGCTGTTCGTTTTTTTAAATAAATAAAAAAAATAATAAAAAAAAACACATATAAACCGGATACACCAATAAAGGAGTATCAGGAGAATAATTGTGAATTTTAAGAATGACTGTGGCTAATTAAAGCCACCACAGATACCCTGTGATAATGTTTGGGTTACAATGAAATTGTTATTGTTGACATCTGTAAATGTACTGTCCAAGTAACTTACTGTAGATTTTATTGTTTAAATATTTGGCGATATGTTTTTTGTTTTGTTTTTATATATTGTTTCACTGAATTGTGAAGTCGCTCGTTTCAACACTGAACTGTCCTATTGAGATGAGTGGCTAATGTTTTTGATTTCATTTTTAAACTTATGAATAAATAAATTAATAAATTTAAATGGGTAGTTAGGAAAATGTATAAAGATTCAAAAAATAAAAATCCTCACCTTGTAATCCTTAAATTCTCCCAAAATGCTTGAAATTAAGTGCAGTTTATATAGAACTTGAATGATTACAACTTAAGGATTATTATCCTTTGAAACCTTATGTATTTTACTAATTACCCGCATAGAAATAACAGATAAATCATTTTTAGTATTACTTGAGTTAGCAAAATGAGTATTTTTGGGTGCTGACTGTTAATAGTTCCTAGATAAGTTCTTGATTCTAAGTTCTCAGATGCAGATAGTAGGTGTAAGATAAAATGAGTGTGAATTAATATTATACTTGTTATATGGTTTTAGGTCAAATATTTTGATTAATAACAGGCGTCCCGGATGTAATTTTATTTTAAAATGTCGCTATAAATGATATAAATATGTAACTACAGATTGTTAAAATAATCAGAATCGAAATACTGTTTGTAGGTATTGGATTAATACATACGCATACATAAAAAATATACATATATATTAAAAACTTTTTAAGGTCATTTTATAAATATTCCCCATGTCTAAAAATGATTAATATTTCAAATAAATACCATCTCTTCTTGTGCCACCAATCTTCTAAATGTAACATCAAGAGAAAAGGAAGATAAAATAGAAACTTTAAAAAACAAATCTTTTCTAAGCTCAAATTCACTAATAAAACTGTATTCATCTGAAGCGGCCTGCCAGGTAAGTATGTTGTTCTGTATCTGTTAGTACATAATTATATAGATAATAGTATAATAAATAAAGTTCGTAGATTTTTTACGAAAACGGCGCTATACAAATTATTATTAATATTATTATTATTACTATGCAGACACTATATTAAGTCATTAGATCTGAATAGACTGTTTTATATCAATATTAAACCTATTCCTTCATTCATTCCACTAAACAATGTGGCAGATGGATTTTTGCAGATGTCACATAAAAAAAAAATGATAAATTATTTTCTAATCCAAATTTATTAAAAATAACGTAATTTAGAAAACAATGCATTTTTTATTTGAGGTACGATAGGAAACGTTAAAAAAAGTGATAATTCGCAAGATGCGAACAGTGGACCGGTCGGAACGTTTTCACAGACATCTGCCAGCTATTAATCATTGTTCTAATTAAGCGATTGGCCTAAAAGGTGGGCTGTCCAATCAATATCCTGGTCCTAGATGATGCCTTGTAATATTATTGCGAGAAAAAAACGACATCTGTGATCCATTTTGCGAGCTAAAGGCGAAATTAAATTATTAAACACACGTGAATCGGATAAGGTACTTTTACAGAAGCATACTTTTCTTAAAGCAGCAATAACTCTCGAATAGTGAGCTCAATCGTCGTGAAATTTACATAGATTTTTGTTACCGGAATTTAAAGCTTAACAAACTTATATTTATAGCGTAGAATTAATTATGCTGCTTTGAAATATGTATTAAATTATACAAGTTTCCATAGTGTTTGTTCCGTATTTAAAAAAAATATATAATAAACAAATCCCTATATATTTAAAAAAAAATTGTATGTGAGTATCACCCAAGAGTCCCAACTACTCCCAAGTGCCTGGAGCCAGTGAGACTATGGCATCACCGATTGGGGTATGTTGTGAGGCTGAAGGTAGTGGGGAGGGGAAGGAGATGGGGAGAGGAAGGTGAAAAATTGGCTATTTAGATCTGGCCAAATGGTGGTCTTTCACCAGGGCGATACTGAAAATGTCAACCCCTCTGGAACGTGCCGCAAATATAGTTTATATTATTTTCATTGAAGAAATTATGAAATAATCAAAATTATTCAAATAAAATTTACTTACGCACGCTGCGATTTGAACCCGCCTTCTGGATTCATAGTAGAGGATCGTAACCACTCAACCACGGAGGTCATCAATGTTTGAACAAAAAATCCATAGAAATAGACAGCGAAGGACAGAAAAAGGAGAGCAATGAAATATTCTTAGGAGAGACCATCATCCAGTAGTGGATTGACTAATATTGATGAAGATTTCGGACAGTCTTGGAGTGAGACAGATAAGACGAATAATACAGACTATAAGACGGATATGAACGATGACTTAAGAAGAAGTAAAGATTGCAACACACCAAAAAACGAGCAATTAAAAAAATATTTTGTTGGATTGGTTGTTACACAAAATTATGGTTTGATTAATATGACAATACTTGAAATGAGACACAACAAACACATGCTCATTAACATGCGGCCTAATTTGCGTGGGAGGAGCGAAACCTACGTGTTTTCAGTGTAAAACCACAGAATAGGATATGGAATTGCCTACCGGGTTTCTCTGCCCCATAAACACATTATATCTGACATTTTCACAACAAGAAATTACACTTGAAGGGAGCTTGAAGTGTGAATGTGGCATATTAGACAATATGAATAATAACTGCGAAGGAATACTGTGAATTGTGAATCATTGAATTGAGATGTGGTTTTGGCGATTGGGATCCCCTGCACAAGACATAGGAAAAACACACCACTTATCATCAATAGAAGGAAAGTAAGGGTTTGGTAACCATCACACCGTTTCCCCGCAGAGGTAGGCAGAGACGACGGACCGCCAAATAACTGCTTTATTCACTTTCATACACCGTCTCATACATTCTCTTCTATTATTCCGACTTCTGACATGGATCGACTCAAGAATTTGATTCACTTGATCGTGCCATGTCTTCCTCGGGCGTCCCCGGCTTCTTCTTCCATTCGCATTCGCGTCATACATTCTTCTTACACACCTTTCTTCGTTCATTCGCTCCACATGTCCAAACCATCTAAGCGTCCCTTTCTTAATCTTACTAATTCCTTTTTCCTATTAATTTTATTGAAAATTGCACCACAACGACTGATTTATTGAAAAAGTAAAAACAATATATTCATATAGATCAACAAACGCCGAATCTGAATGTAATTTAAACTTTAATTATATATAATTTACTTCGAATTTATAAATCATTATTTAAAAACGAATAAAAAACTATTCCATCGAATGCCTTGAATCGTTGGTACCATTGAAATGACGTCACGCGGTTGTTGGTGACTAAATTATTTCTAACCAGATGACGCTTGTGTGACGTCACGCGGTCACAGTTAGGATTTTGACCGTATTAGTGGACTTTAAAAAAATCTAACTTAATTAATTAATTGAATTATGAAAATGAACTTTCTTTCACCTGGTATTTACGTTAGAACGTCAACAATAATTAAAAGAAAAAACTGGAGTTCCTTTTCTTGTCTACAAATATAACAAATGTTTAGTTAGGTGCCTAAATTGCACGATTTCGTAGTATGGCTCACCAACTTCATTCTCGGTGTGTCTTTTGCCCGATCACAGTATTAGATCTTAGATAATAAAAGATTCTCTATGAGACGATGTATGAATGTGAAGCAAGAAGTGAATTTATTGTTTTTGTGTTTAATTCGTAGAACTCCACTTAATTGTTAAAAAAATTAATAATGTTATTATTAAGTTTTGCAAGTACTTTTAGTTTTTATTATTGTGACAGCTGTTTCGACGTTTAAGGCCATTTTCAAACTGCTTCTTACTTTTTAAACAATTGATGGCACAAAATGGCCTTAAACGCCGAAACAGCTGTCACAATAATAAAAACTAAAAATACTTGCAGAACTTAATAATAACGTTATTAAATTTGATTTACATTAAATTTAAAAAAAATAAAAAAAACCAAAATGTGTATGACAAGATCGAGTTATTCGGCGGTCCATCCTCTGCCTAAACGGCTTTATGGTTGGTTAGTTAGTTAGTAATAAAAGACAAAGATATATTTTAAATAGTATTACTAGTGCCATAGATGTGTTCTCCAAATGTGCACACAATGAGCAGCCGTCCATCTATAGCATTTCTCTCTACATTTCAGACATCAACAAAAAATTGCATCTTTCAAAGTGAGGCAATTGCAGGTTCTATTCCTTTAACAATGGCAATAGGCAATATCAGCATGATATACAATCTCCTTTAATTGCGGTCACTTCATTATAGTCTGGTAACAGCGGTAAACCGAGTGATCCAAGGGATGTTTGCACAGTTGTAAGACTGACTTCGTTTAGACAGAATTACCTAAAATTACTGATTAATTTATTTGGATAATTTTTCGAAGATCGAAGATCGACGATCCGAAATGTGGTTATTTTTGAACCCCCACTACTCTTCACAGAAAAATCGCAAATGAGGATTTGTCTTCTCAGTATGTCAAAAGATCGACATCTGCATAAACTTTTTTTTTCTGTTCCTTTATATTCCTGTGTATTTTTAGCTTCGGTGCAATTTTCTCTTTTTTTCTTTTTTCAAGTGAAACTTAACTTCCGTTGTAGCTTTTCTAGTGTAACTTAACTTTTTTCAAGTGTAACTGAACTTTTGTGCATGTTTTCTATTTAATTCATTTATTTATTTTTATTTGATTTAAAAATGATGTATCTGTTAGAGGACCTTTCTCTGGGCGTTTAAATAACAATAAAAAAAAATTACTGGCAATTAGTTGCCTCCTATTATTATTATTTTTTAATGAAATATAATATATTTAAAGAGTTAAACTAGTTCAAAAAACTTTTACGAAACTTTCGATACTATTGGTGTGCACAAATACATTCAAAAGTGCGCTCTTTGAAATGATTTGACTGTATGTGATATTAAAAAAAAATGGAAACAAAGTGATTTTAAAAATAATTTCTTGGAAAGTTCATAAATTAATTACAACTTAGTTTATAATCACCATTTTATTAATATATGCATATCAACATGATTCGAAAGCGAAGCTTTCCTCATCAGGACATACATAATACTAAAAAATAATAATGTCAAGTATAGACAAATGACTATCCTTGACAGTATTAATAAAGTGGTGATTATAAAGTAATTTTTATTTAATTTATAAAAATAATGACTTAAAACCAGGACAAGCGTTAAGGTACGCATATGACTATAATGCATTTTACAAAACAATTACGTTAATTCTATACATATTATGAAATTAGCAAATCAAGTTTGAGTTTTCATGGGTAACAACTAGTATCTATGATTTTTTATATTACGTAAATATGTTACATTACCAAGGCGGTAATATGGCGACAAAATACATAAGAGTATTTGGCTAATCTAATAAGGTGGGAATGCTGTCCTTCTTCTGACGGTGTCTTAGTGGAATACAGAAATACACTTACCTGGCAGGTCACTCCAGATTAAAACGTATCAAATTATGTTGTTTATTTTTATATTACCTACTATAAAATGTACGACAAAATACATAAGAGTATTTGGCTAATCTAATAAGGTGGGAATGCTGTCCTTCTTCTGACGGTGTCTTAATGGAATACAGAAATACACTTACCTGGCAGGTCACTCCAGATTAAAACGTATCAAATTATGTTGTTTATTTTTATATTACCTACTATAAAATGTACGACAAAATACATAAGAGTATTTGGCTAATCTAATAAGGTGGGAATGCTGTCCTTCTTCTGACGGTGTCTTAATGGAATACAGAAATACACTTACCTGGCAGGTCACTCCAGATTAAAACGTATCAAATTATGTTGTTTATTTTTATTTTATTTACTATAAAATGTACGTATTCAATATTGTTTGTAAATATCTATGTAAAAGCCTTAAATAAATAGATTTACGCGGTCAACCCGGTCTTTATCCTTTACAGAGACATCAAGTTTGCTCAAATTGATGATACCAACGACAAATGCTGTTTCTAGTTGAAGGTTCAATGTTAAAATTGAGACGAAATGTACGCTGCACTACAGTTGCTGACTCAGTTTTACCGAACTCACGAACACAGAAAACCTTGTGCTGCATATTCGCCATTTTCCTCACTCACAACTGAAGCGAAATGGCTGCTTGGCGGTGCGAACGCTCTAGCAGTCGTTTGCGCAATTATGAGCGATCTAGCTGTGGGATTCGAAACTTTTGAACCTCCTTTACCGCAGTGTAGATTATTAACGTAGACATATAACGTATAACTCAAGAAATATAGCGGTACGAAATTTAGTTCATCATTTCGAATATCCCTGTATATTTAATTAATATTTCAGCATGCCTTACAAATGAATGAATATTTATGCCCTGCTAGGCACTTGCTGAATGCATAAGTAAATATATTTCAATTGTTAGTAAACCAGTTAGGTATCGGAGTCACCCAGGCATAGCAGGTTCAATCCCTTGACAACTAAGTCCTCCCTCAATGCACGATCAACGTGTTCTGCTTATAATGATTGTGGTAGATGAGTACAAACATCCGAAATAAAGGATGTTCGAATTTTTTTCGTCTAAAAATACGGATTCAATTTTAACAATAAACCTCTGTTATATTTTTTAATTTTTAAAACTTTGTTTGATTGCAATTTAGCATATAAAATCCATGAAAATATCAGTCTTAATACATTTTTATCTCCGCTATCCTTAAATAAAATCCAACCCTTAGAGCTAGCCATATGAGGTCCCGTTACCTTTCAGACAGCTACCACGGAAGTAAACGGAGAACCAATTACAATCACACACTACTCTCAGAGACCGCAAAAAACCATGCGATGCAATATGCGGAAGAACAGAAACCGTAAGACTAATAACAAAAACTCCAAAATGCCAAAAAAGGCAACAAAAAATTCTCTTGAAACACGCTGCGGTACTTTCCGTTTTTTTTTCATCCCCTGAGCGTGCAAAGGTTTTTTTGTTGTGGTCGTATAACGGGCCGAACCTTTATTAGGAGGTTCTGTTATGACTAAGGGATGGTTGAAACTGCTTTGTTGTGTTTTAAATTTTTTACTGTTGCTTCGTAAAGCCATTTTTGAGTTCTTCGTAATGCGTGGATTTAAATAAAGATATATTTTTTTTAATTTATGCAGTTTTGTTTTGAAGGATACACTTTTCTGGATAATAATATGTCCTCATTTTGAAGGAATAAAACACATAGTATATTTTAGACCTTGGATCCGTAAAATCCTTATGGTATGCCGACGATTCCTAGTCATTTTAGTGTTTTCTGTTTTTTTTTATTTGTTTTATTTTAGTTGTTTGTACATTTAAGTATACAAAATAACTCATTTTATCTTATATACTATTGGTTTCTAATACATATCATTAATTATTATAACTTATATACTATTGGATACTATTAAATATCACTAATTAGTTTATCTTATACTCGTATACTATTGGATACTAATACAAATCAGTAATTATTATAACTTAAATACTATTGGATACTATTACATATGACTAATTAGATTATTTTATATACTATTGGATAGTATTACATATCAATAATTCGTTCACTTTATATACTATTGGATACTATTACATAAAAGTAATTATTATAACTTATATGTATTTATTTGATTATACGCACGCATCTGGGCTTTTACATGGATTTTAGAACATTATATAAACAGCTATTAAAAATTACGAGTACATAGATATTTTAAATCATAAAGTATTTTTTAAACGTATAACAGTGACATAAAATAGAAAACAAAAACTAAATTATAACACAAACCATAACGCTACATTATCCAAACTACAATACTACATATTGTAGAATACATCAAAGTGCTGGTATAGATGACGCTTTACTGTATAAATGGAGTCAGTAAATAAATAAATCGGCCATCGGGAGGCTGAAGGAACTAAAGCGCACACCAGATACTAAGTTTGGTGAGCGAGCTTTCAGCGTATCAGGCCCTAAAGCCTGGAATAAACTGCCATACGAGCTAAGATTGATTAAAGACTACACAGAATTCAGGTCAAAACTCAAAACTCATCTCTTCGGACAGTCATATCCATGAATGGTTCAGTTACCTAATAAACAAATAATTTAAATATTCGTAAATGTAAATAATTATTATAAAAAATCTCAAATAAAATCATGTTTCAAATAAGCAACTACTCTTCTTTTGTCAATAACCTTCTAATGTATATAATACCAGTGACAAAAGGGATTTAAACAGTAACTTCAATGTCATGCAATGCGCAGATTTTTCTAATATATGTGTCCTGTGCGTGCAGCCATCATTAGTCAAGTCATACCATCTCAGCCCAAAACATTGTAATTTAATTAAGTTTTAATCTGGAGTGCCCTACCAGGTAAGTATGTTTTCTGTATATGTACATAATAAGATTTATCCTAGCAAGTAGTATTTGTACAGCGCCCTTGAGGTTATTTTTCACAAAAACGGCGCTATATAAATCGTCCAAGTATATTAACAATACCTCCAAACTTGTTGCTCAGATCATGAATCATATTGGTAAATCAATGAGACTGATAGTTGGTTGTGTAGGTGGCATTTTATGGTCATTTTATAAATTTTCTCCAGTCCTAAAAATTATAAACATTTCAAATAAATACTAACTCTTATTGTGCCACCAATCTTCTAATAAATGTAACACGAATAGAAAAGGCGGATAAATTAGAAACTGTAAAAATCATATCATCTCTAAGCTTAAATTTTCTAATAAAACTGTGTTCATCTGAATCGACCTGCCAGATAAGTACGTTTTCTTTATCTGTTTGAACATAATTAGATAAAGAATAAAAAGTAACATCTGTATAGCGCCCTTGTGGTGATTTTTCAAAAAAACGGCGCTATACAAGTCAACCAATTATTATTATTATTATAATTGCAGAAAAATATTACAGTTTGTCTTTTGTTCCTCGTCGGTACATTTAATTTACTAGTGGCGAGGATGGCAGGGCTGTCAATTAGGTTGTTAATGGGTACTATTGGATACTATCACATATAACTAATGATAACTTATATACTATTGGATACCTATAATAACAATAGTAAAAATATTGGAAATATTATTGGAAAAATCACCTCAAGGGCGCTTTACAAATATTGCTTCCCAATAAAATGACAATATATAAAAAATCTCCTACTACCATCTCACTAAGCGAAAAATGCTGCTTGTATCGTGACAGAGGACTTTGCTAGCCAAATAATCGAAATCACTTATTAAAAATACTGCACGTTGCATGATTTTGAAGTCGCTATTTTATTATTTTATTAGTAAGAGTAGAATTTATTTCATTTATTAGAAGAGTAGTGGTAAAATAAAAGTACTATCACATCATAAATTAATCTTTCGGTATCCTATTGGGGTGGTCAGAGAGGATCGAACGCCACTCCCATTTTTACGTTATTCAAATTCACTTGATCATGCCATCGTGAAATGTGGAACATGTGGCACCCCCCCCATTGGTGATACATTTTACATACATTATATTTTAATGTTATTAGCTGATGATGCAATCTTTTAGACTTGATTTAAAACTTGTTATAATAGATTTTTCATAGTTATTAGTAGGATGAATTGGTTTTAAAAAGTATACATATTTACATTAATAATTAAAATTAAAAAATTAAATAAATAATTAAACAAAACTCATTATAGAATCATGAAGATTTCCCAAGAAATAGTGGCTAATATAAAAGAAGAGGATAATGTGTTGAAACTTAAGAACGAAGTGACGAAGTACGATAAGAACATTTTTTATTTTTTTGTGTTAAGTGAATTAAATACTTGAGTCGGGCCATGTCAGAAGTCGTAATAATATAAGAGAATGTATGAGACGATGTATGAATGTGAATGAAGCAAGAAGTGTATGCCAAGATCGAGTTGTTTGGCGGTCCGTCCTCTCTTCCTATCCCTGTTGGGAAACGGCGTGATGGTTAGTTAGTTAAATTAGTTAGTTTGTATTTCTTGGGCATTAACTCATCTAACAATTTCTAGACATTTTGTTTAAAGAGTTTTATTCACTATGTACTTTTGTTACTTCATTTTATTACTGCGCTAACAATTTCGATACATCCAAAAATATGAATAAAAATATATTTGTACAGCATCCCTTTGAGGTAATTTTTCACAAAAACTACGCTGTACAAATCATTCAAAAATAATTATTATTTTTATGTCGTTCATTAAACAATTTAAAAATGATAACACATTGTTCCTGTTGCACAGCAACAAGATTTATTCAAAATAATTCATATGTTCTTGCCACTATTGGTATTAAGTCATTTCTTATGTGTTTTTCTCCCTTTAAAGTGAAATACCTAGCTTGTAACTTATAACAAGCAGTTTCCCGTCCACCCCTTGTCAAACAGAGCTGTAAAATTAATGAATCCGGTGATTTATTAAGCTGTAGACATTCAGAACATAAACTTCCTACAGTATAAGAGCAAACGCGGTAATTTAACAGCATCCACCAGGCTTGTATCGCCAATCGTTGGGAAGCTAAAACAGGTGGTGACGTTTTCAGGATTCAGGGTGGATGTACAATAATTCAGGGCTTTAAAATATTTAATACTTGTGAAAATCGTTAGACTCTGAATTTGAATACAGAACAAGAGTCCCAACTCTACTAACGGTCCGGAGCCAGTGGGACTCTGACTTTCCTAATTGGAGTATGCTGTAAAGCAGAGGGGGTGGAGAAGGGAAAGAAATGGGAGAGAGGAAGGTTAAGAAGTAGTTAGCTATTCAGATCTGTTTAAGGAACATGGATAAAACTATTTAGAGCGACGTTACGATTCTGAATGCTGGTCTTTCACCAGGACGATCCCAAGAGTCCACCATCATAACTAAAAGTTTATTTCAACGATATTTAGTCTACGACATTCGTAAATACCAGAATGTTATTTACGCGGACAGTTTAGTATTTCGAAATGTTTTAATTATAAACATTTCTTGCATCTTTGTAAAGCTTAAAATAATGCTGTAAAAATTAACAGTTAAAACACCCTAAAATAGGCATTTTGCAGGTTGCTAACTCAAGAAATTCTGCGAATGATTTATCTATGAATTCTATACGGGTAGTTAATGCATAAGGTTTCAAAACGCAATAATCCTCAATCTATAATATTTTAAATTCTATTTGAAATACGTACTGAAATTTGAGGTAAAATTTTCAAAATTGCTTTCACTGCTTTTTATCTTCACCTATTTTCAGACATTTTGTGACGCATATCATAGAATTTAAGGATAACAGTGTCAGGATTTAGTTTTTGAATACTTATACATTTTCCTAACTACCCGTATATAATTTACAAATAAATCATTTATGGTATTGCTTGAGAAAGCAACCAGAAATGTTATTTTTACAGCTATTTTTCAATGCGCTCCCTTAACAAAGCGCTGTAATTATTATTCGTTTTCAAACAATTAATTACTTTACAAATTAATACAGATAAATCTTGATTAACTAACTAACTATCTAATTAACCATCACGCCGTTTCCCCGCAGGGGTACGCAGAGAGGACGTACCGCCAAACAACTCGATCATGGCATATAGTTGTTGCTTTATTCACATTCATACATCGTCTCATACATTCTCTTCTGTTATTCCGATTTCTGACATTGCTTGATCGTGCCATGTCTTTCTCGGACGTCCCCGGCTTCTTCTGCCATTCACATTCGCGTCATGTATTTTTAGTAAACATATATATATCAATAACCTCTAACAAAGACAATGTATATCCACTTCCCATCGAAAATGACTTATGAACTAAACACTACTAAGGTACTCCAAATGTGTATGCGTAAAAGTGTGACAACTCTAACTCACACTTTTCCATTTTTTTTTCAAGAGCTTCAAACTATTTACTTTTTTATTTCCAAATAATGGTTTATGGAGATAAAATTATATTTTGAAAGTTATTCTTAGAGTCCCCATCAGAACTCCTACAGAGTATGTTTTTAATGTCCTAAATTTAATGTCTCTGAAACAATTATATTCAAAAGATAATTTAATTCACGCATTCAAAACCCAGGATAACTTTCCACATACAAACTCGGGTCGATTCACAAGATCCTCATTATAACATACATTCCACCAACCTACAAATAAAAGAACTTTTGACAAAGAAATTTGTAATATTTCCCTATAAAAGTATTTAATATCCTCCCTCTAGCAATAAAAAGAAGTATCAAGACACGGGAAGGAAGAATATGATATGACGTTGCAAACGAGCAGAGATTAACGCTCACGGTATGTTTTCTTCTAGATTTTAGAATTTTTATTAATTTATTGCTTTATAATTCTTCTATAGTAATATTTTAACATAATTACAAAAACTTATAAAAAATTAACAAACATACATATAAACTTGACCTAATTTATAATCCATACATAAAACCATGTACAATGTGACCTTTGAACGGGGTACCTCAGTAAGGTCACATTTTTTGCGACTTTTGTGTAACATTATGAAAAAAAAAATAAATAACCAATATCTTGGCTTCAAGCCGCCGGGATTATTATTTAAACCCCTTATCTGCGGGGGTTTCAGATTTGATTCCGTATTTGTGATCAGTGATTATGAACCCCTGTCGCTTTTAATAGCCAAATTCCGTGACAAATCTACATTTCCTGATTAGAGCGAAAACATTGCATTTGTGGTCTGCGAATGTTTCAAACCGTATCACGTTTCACTACCCCTGATTCATGGACGGCGCGTGATACTTCTCTTATTAAACATAATTATTTCGATTTTATGTTTGCCTATTAAATAACACAACTTTTAAAGTTAAACGTATATTTCATAACTTTACAGCTCATGATAGAAACGACGTTGCGAGGTAAAAAATATTTGATTTGATCTACAGGGTTATTCAAAATGATGGACAAAATGTTGTACGGTTATATTTCCCGAATTATCCGTTATATGTAAATGATCTACATAGCAATTGAAAGAGGAGGTCCGAAAGTTTCAAATCCCGCTGATAGATTGCTTATTGTTTCGCAAACGACCGCTAGAGTCATTTCGCGTCAGTTATGAGTAAAATGGCTACTATGCAGCACAGGGTTATCTGTGTTCTGTAAAACTGTGTTGGAAACTGTGGTGAGGCGTACCTTTAGTTTATATTTTATCATTGAACCTTCAACTAGAAAGCATTTGTAATTGGTATGACCAATTTGAGCAAACTGGATGTCTCTGTAAAGGAAAAAGCTCGGCCCGCACGCGTATATTAGAGGAAAATGTGCAAAATTAATATATCAATATAAAAAACCTATAGCATAGATCGAAGAGGTCCAGTGAGAAGGCGCTGTGTAAATGTCATGATGCCACAGCTCACCATTCGAGTATTTTGCTGCTTCAGCGCACGGATTCATTTTGTTGATAATATATTACAGAAAAAAAAAGTTTTTGTTCCTTTTTTCAGATTTCCATAATTAAAAGATCAATACCTAAATTTGTGGAAAGTTTATGGATTAGAATTAAATAAAAAAATAATGTTCGCAGTAGCAAATAAGTAAGCAGTTAAAAAATATATTTTAAAAATTTCAAATTTTCATATTGCATTTAAATATTAAAAATATTTTAAAACATGATAAAAGTATCAATGCATTAAAAATGTATTTTAAAATATGAACAATCAAATGATTAAGATTTTTTTTTCTTAACCACTATTTCATAAATAAATAAAAACATATTTCGAAAATAACGGTTCCCTCTTCAGGATGCAAAGTGCAGTGAAAAAATAATTAATGCAAGGATAGAAAAATTATAAACTTGGACAAATATAAACAATGAGTGATGAGAGGAGGAAAATAATTAAATGTGTATGTAAAAATAATTGAATATTAATGTAAAAATTATTTATTTCATTTTTTTATATGAATACCGAGTCCCAACTGCTTCCAACCTTCTGGAGCCAGTGAGACTACGGCATCCTCAATTGGGGAATGTCTTGAGGCTGAAGGTATTGGGGAGGGAAAGGAGAAGGGGAAAAGGAAGGTGGGAAATACCTGGCTATTCAGATCTGGTCACCAAACACGGCTAAAAGTCATTTCAAGCAACGTTTCAATTATGAATGGTGGTCTTCCACCAGGGCAATACTGAGAGTATCTTCCACTCTGAAACGTGCGCAAATATACTATATATTATTTTTATATGAATTAATTGTGAATCAACACAAATTAATTAAATAAAATTTACTTGCGCACGCCGGGGTTTGAACCCGCGACCTTCGGATTCGTAGTCGAGAGCCTTACCCCTCTATTATATCTTATTTAAAATAAATTTAAATTACTATGATATACTAATCATTATATTTATAATAGAAAATACAAATTTCAACAAAAAGGAAAAACTAAGATATCAAAATGAAAACCATTATTATAAATACATGTACTAATGTGAAGATAAATTTAAGAGATATCTATTAAAAAAAAATCTACTTGCTTATTAATAATATTTAATTGACCACTTTTCCTAATTTCCAAAATTTATAATTTATAAAATAACTGTAAATCAGTTTTATCTGTCTGTATGTCAAATTTTTAAACTTTTATTTATGTCAAAATAACGTTTTATTTCCAACATATGATTTGCAAATTTAGAAAAATTTTTTTTTTACTTAAACACCTTGGGTGTTCTTTTAATCCGGTATTAAAATTTTTGAAGTCTATCCTATATTAAAAAAATTACAATCGTTACAAATTAATTTGTGGCCCCCAGTTTACTTAAAATATTATCCTCGTCCCTGTTATTTAATTTTTTTTTATAAAAAGTAGGTCGGATAGTAATTAGGGTGTTTTTTTTAACATTGCTTTCGAAACATGTTGATATTTATTTATTAATTAGTGGTTTCAACAAAACAATTATTTCTTCAATAGTTGCGCAGTTATTTTGTAGCGTAATTATTAATAAAATTAATGTGAAGTATTTTGTTTATACCACTGTTTGATATATAAATATCAACATGTTTCGAAAGCGAAGCAAGGTGAAAACAAAATACTTCATATTAATTTAAAAATAATTCTTATTTATTTATTTGAAAATCATGCCAAAAAGTGATTTTGCAATCAATGAGGAAGAAATAATAAAACAGTTTACTTATTTTCTTTTCGGATGATAAATATGTATGGATTGACCTTAGGTCAAACAGCCTTTCACATTCCTGAAACCATAGAATAAAGAAAACAGACTAGAAATGCATATGTAGATTTGAATGGAAGCCGTTGTAACTGTGACTTTATTTTTAGGTTCTAGCCCCGAGAGAGCTAATGAGAATAGAGCGTTCTGTTCCTCTTACACTGCCTGCATTGTATATTCCTATTCCATTTGATTGAAACTAAATGATTATGGAATATTTTTTGTATTAGAAATTCAAACGTCAGACTTTTGGATCACGAATAACACCCACCAAATCGCATTTATTATGTTCTTATTTATTCTAAATGTACAACTATTTCGGCTGCACCACTGGCATCAGAATTAATAAACTTGCCCTAAGAACTATTTCGAGGACTGAAGGCTAAGGTTAAGTGACATCCATTTTCGCACCAGCCTACTTCATTGCCGTCCACGGTAAACAAATTATAAAACATTTATAAAAAGGGTCAAACTAAATAGTCTAACAAAATATTTGTTTTTTAACAAGTCGAACTTTTTTACTTATTTGCTGTCTTATTGAATTTGGCGGAACGCCTAGCTTGCCTCTCGCCTTCTTATTTTGGTGTCTTCTCCTTGCGTGTTACGTCATCTCTATGTATTATTTGCTCTGTGGGCTGCACGCTTTAAAGAATTTTAATATTTATGACATATTATGTAGGTAGGTATCTGAATCTTGGATTGTTTGTTGTATGTACAAAAAAAACATTGCAATAAACCGGTTTAGAGTAATACTCACTTTGGAAAAATATCACTACAAAATTTGTGAAATAATAATTTATCAAAAGTGTTATCAATACGTATCAAAAACTCACAAGACTTTAAAGGTCCCTTCTAAGACACGAGCCGTCCTTGCCTCTCTAACATGTGTTAGAATAATATGGTATAAATCTTGGTGACTTGACGTGTTGTGGGTGCAGCTTTTTTATCTAATAAAGTATCCTCTTTCATACGGGTCCATCTGTGCCTTTGCTGCAATGATAAAGTGTAACTTTATATGAAGAAGTCACATAATTATTAGCCACAAAGTAAAAACAGCGATTTCTATGTGATATTTTTGAAGCCATCATGAAAATTACACTTAAAGTCCCTGTAAGAACTAGCACTAACGAAATCTTCAACAAACATAACATTATGTCAATAAAATAATACCAATTTATATTCATAAATACAAATAAAGGAAGAAATAATAACAAACACACATATTAGAAACACTAGATCTGAGAGTCAAAAACACATCCAACAAGGAACCACAAACACAACCTTTGGACAAAAAAGCTTCTTATACTATGGTAATAAACTCACACTCTCCTTCAAAAATCACAACAACAATAATAAATTTAAAAATCAAATAAAACTCTGGATACGTTACATAGGGAGATCTGAAATAGAAAAGATATTAACACAAAATACAGACTAACACCGAAACCACCTTACAATAATTTATTTTTTCAGCAATTTCAATGTTATAAATTAATTCAATTTCATATTTTGAAAAATAAATAGTCACCACGGGAAATCCCAGTGACAATATCATTATTTTTTTTATTTTCTACGAAAATAAAATAAAAATAATAAATTATTATTATTATTATTCATCGTTGTTATTTTGGTTCGATGCATATTTTCTGGATTAGTAAAAATAAGAAATTCCATATTCTGGTAATAATAAAACAAACAAAAGCCCAATTAAAACAAATTTTTCTAGCAACCTTTGCTAAATACGTAAAAAGTGACACATAGTAAAAAATATTAATTTTATTCAAAATTCTACTAAATTTCGACAGTCTTAAAAATATGATATACCTACTTGTATCTTGCTCTGGAGGGGATGATATTTTTAGAATCTTGTGAGAGATAATAATCATTCAGAATCGGATAAATGTAATTTAAAAAAAAATTAAGTTAGTAATTTATACGCAGATGTGACGGAACTATTTATTTGCACGAAATGTAAATAAATACAAGAAGGCAAATCATATCCTTTCAATCAATATTAATTTAACTTAAGTCTACTAACATGTTTTATATGTACGCATATCTCTTACTTTTGTATCTTTCGTGAACTTTTATTATTTATATACTCTCTGATGTCATTGTACGACCTAATACGGCATTTAATAGTTACTTTTTTTTAAAAATTATTTATACTGTATTCTTATGATTGTGTTTAACTGACATATTTGTGGTATATGTTGCAAAAAAAAAAATGTTGCATTTGTGGTATATGTTGGTATATGTTGCTAAACATGTTGCAAAGAGAACCCTTTAAAAGCTGCAAATATATTTAACGAATTCTTTTCAAATATAGGAGAAAATCTTGCGAATCTCATACACAAAGATCCAAATATAACATTTCCAGACTGTAATGTTGATGTTAAAAATAAAATGTCAACATTTCAACTCACCACAGAGGACGAAATAGTAACTATTATAAACGGCATGAAAGGAGGCTCTGCCCCAGGTTTTGATAGAATTACAATTAACATTTTAAAAAATATTAAAAACAAAATTTCTAAACCGTTAATGCATATAATCAACACAAGTTTCCAATGCGGAGTATTTCCATGTAATTACAAACAAACTACCATAACTCCAATATTTAAGTCTGGTAATCCCGAAGATGTTAATAATTACCGTCCCATTTCAGTAATCTCAAATATTGCTAAAATTTTTGAAAAACTTGTAAAAAAAAGATTTAACCAGTTTATAAAATGTAATAGCATAATTCACGAAAATCAATTCGGCTTTATGGAAAGTAGAAGCACACAGGATGCAATTTCAAAATTAACTAGCCTTATTCACACTTCATTAGATAAATCACTAAAATGCCTTGGAATTTTATAGATCTCAAAAAAGCGTTTGATAGCATATCTCATGACAAACTTATAATTAAATTAAGCAACATTGGAATAAATAGTACAGCTCTGGAATGGATAAAAAGCTATCTTTTCAAACGTCCTCAAGTGGTAAAAATAAACGAGGTACTTAGTCATAAAAAACAAGTAATTTTGGCATACTTTTTATCATCTATGTAAATGACATATTCATGCAAAAGCTAAACGGAAAAATAATATCTTATGCTGACGACACTGTCATAATAATTGAAGGTACTGACTGGAATTCTATTAACAAGCTAGCAAATACTGATATTAATATATTAAAAATTGGTTCGATAATAATCTACTCTCCCTTAACACTGGAAAAACAAAATTTATTCCTTTCTCTATCAATAAATTTAAATCAAAACCAGAAATAAAAATTATAATACACCAAAGTAACTGCAACAGAATCAATTGTAATCAAGCATGTTCAATACTTAGTCCAACTTCCAAAATTAAATACCTTGGTGTATATATAGACCAGCATTTTAAATGGAAAACACATATTTGTGAACTTGTTAAACGAATTAGAAAATGTATATATATATTTATAAGACTAAGAAATATTCTTAGACTAGAAAACCTAAAAAGAGTGTACTATGCAATTGTTCAGTCTATTTTACAATATGGAATTATTGGCTGGGGGGAACATATGATAATATTTTAAGTCCACTTAAAATAATTCAAAGATTGATAATAAAGGTAATTTTAAAAAAACCATCATCATTTTCCACTGAAAAGCTTTTTACAATATTCAATGTACCTACAGTAGATAAAATTTATAAAAAATATGCAATTATTCAAATCTTTAAAGAAAAACGTTAAATAAATTACAATTTAATATATCCGCAAGGTATCAACAAAACATTAAAATCCCGCCATTCAATACTAAGCATACGCAAAACACATACCTATATCTAGGAATAACTTTTTTTAACAATCTGCCATCTGATCTTAAAATTATAGAAAATATCCATGAATTTCAACATAGATTAAAAAATTACCTCAAACTACTCTAACAATTTAAAAAAAAAAAATTTAATTTTTATTATTATTAGATTCTCTTCTTTTCTTCTACTTTCTTTTCATTTTCTTTAATACTATTACTAGTGATAAATTACAAAATTTACACGACAAATTCATATTTTCCTGCTATTGTACAAAAATATTTTAAGTTATGATTTGATTAATTAAGCGATAATCACTCACCAAACACAAGAACCTTGTTTCTTTATGGTGAGGAATAGCTATATTATATTTTTTGTTACACTATATGAATCATGTCTTATTTTTATATACTCTCTGTAAAAATTATTATATTAAAATATCTATATCGTTGATAATAAAGAGATTTAAAAGAACTCCTCGAGGACGCCGGGGATAACATCAAGTCTTTTTTTATATGAATACCGCACAAGAGTCCCAACTGCTCCCAACCGTCTGGAGCCAGTGAGACTATGGCATCCCCAATTGGGGAATGTTTTGAGGCCGAAGGTATTGCGGAGGGGAAGAAGAAGTGGAGGAGGAAGGTGGGGAAATACCTGGCTATTCACATCTGGTCACCAAACACGGCTAAAAGCTATTTCAAGCAACGTTTCAATTTTTAATGGTGGCCTTTCACCAGGGTGATACTGAGAGTATCTTCCACCCTGGAACGAGCGCACATATACTATATTCGTATGAATTAATTGTGAAACAGCACAGATGAATTAAAAAAAAATTATTGCGCAGGCCGGGATTTGAACCCGCTACCTTCGGTTTCGTAGTCGAGAGCCTTACCCCTCGACCACGAAGGTCGTCGAGTCTCAACTATTTATACAGATTAATCCATTAAACTAACGAAAAGGTTTACTTACAGATGTCGCATGCTACAAAAAAGTAAAGATTTATGGAATAAACCATCAAAAGTAAATAAAAATAATGCCGGAGATTGAAAATTGCAAACGTGAAACAATACCAAAACAAACCGGTTTTAGCTGAGCTAAAGAAATGCGTCGGATTCCCACTTAAGAGTCGCGAATTCAATTCCTTCTCTAGATAAGTCCTCCATCACTTCACAAGCAAAATTATCCGCTTATAATTGTATTAGCAGGAGTTTTTCGAATATTTCTAGATTATTCGTAGTAACCCAGAAATGTTCGTATTTCTTTAAAAAATAACACAAGCTTCTTTTGAGGCTTCCGTAATAAAATATAAATGGTCCGATATGACTAAAATAGATTTAACTACTTAATAACCTACTTTTCGTATGTGTATATATAAAAAAAAGGTTTTTTAATAATATTATTCAGCGCTTAAACCATCCATCATTTCATCACCATCGCTTACGTTTTTACAATTTATTTTTGTGAAAAACCACTTGGTAACAATCGACTAACTACTTCTCAGATAATTAAAGTTCAGACCCAAGCTAAGAACTACACGTGCCAGAAAACCTTCCCACAAATACCATCACGACTTGGTAAAAAAGTTTTCTTCGCCTGTTGCCATGCCGCGTAGATGCAAAAAAAAAGCATTTAATTTAATTTCGTGCGATTTGAATAACTGGGTTAACCGGCGTGACTTAGATCCCGTTGCCCGAGATAAACCGGACCTTGTCGTATATTTGGCGGGGTCGTCGATCTTCCATCATCATCTGTGCTCGAAAAAAACGACGATGCATGCGTGTGGTAGATGTTAAAGACCTATTCTCAGAAATAATCAGTGTAGTGATGCCGACTATAGCTTTGGTATTAAAATAATCAATTAATAATGATAACTGCACCATGAGTGAGGCCCGATGGAGTGGAAATGGAGTGGAAGGATGGGAAGAACCTGGCTATTAAGATCTGGAGCGCTATTCCGTTTCTTTTTAAGGAAAATTCCTTATCTTTTTCCTTAGGCTTAAAGACCTCTTGATTAATTGGCGAATATCGAAGACACAGTTAAAATTCCTGAACAGATTGTCTAGAGATTATTTGAAAACACAAATTCATTAAATATGTTAAGTGACACAAGGTTCTTAACCAAAACTTTTTAAAACAATTACATTACCTTATAATGCAATTTAATTCATTTCGATTTAATTTTTAATTAGCATAGATACGCCTTTTAACGACGAATTAAGTTTTGTAAAAAGGTACAACCTCTACCTCACTAAATAGTAATGACCTCTTTATTCTGTCACTACTTCTAAATATTATATATTAATATTAATATTATAATGCGTTTTAATAAATTGTAATTTTATTATGAAATAAAATAAATACGCCTTTTAACGCAGTGTTACGTTTTGTATACTACCTCAATAGATAGTAATGACCTTTTTTGTCACTAATGTTGTCTAAAAGTTACTTTTCCGTCGTGGTTAATCTATGTCGACCGTAGAGGTGGGTCATTCCACTTATTTTACGAACTCAGTTCCAATTCCGAGTTCAGCCACACGGACTCGATTCCTTGGACTCGGTCCTTCGTTCGTTCATATTACACTACTGAATATTTCTGACTCCAAAACAAAACCTTAGTCGTTCCTTGAGTGTGAGTTCGGAACGAGTGAATCCAGATTTGCGAACTCGTAGTGAGTCCATCACCTTCAGAATCGGATTCATTGGACTCTCCTCTATGCCGTGCCTACCATGAAATGCCGAACATTGCGAAGTACCGTACGGAAATGTCAACATCTATATAATATTTATTAATTTTTGCTAACGAATAATGTTTAAAGTAAATAATATACCAGGGGTGGTTGAAGTTTGCCGGTTTTTTCAATATAGAAAACGCTTAATTCTCAAGGGAATCTCAATTTTTTTTATTCAAAGTATTGACCATCGGATTCTATACATTTTGCCCATCTTTGAGGCAAATCATGGATACCATTCCAAAAAAAAATTTCTCTTTCGAGGCAAACCATTCGACGAGCCATTTTTCGACTTTTTCAAAATTGGCGAAGCGCTGCTCTGCGAGTGAGTGTCCCATCGATGCGAAAAGGTGATAGTCGGACGGGGCAAGGTCTGGAGAGTACGGCGGGTGCGATAATATTTCCCAATTCAATGCTTTGAGAGTGTTCTTCACTACTTTAGCTGTATGAGGCGGTTTGGCGGTTTTTTCGATTTGTCTCGTTCATTTGGTGTGGTACCCATTTTCCATACTTTTGGATCTTTCCCATGGCTTTTAAACGTTGGCAAATTGCTCCTCGGGTCACATTAAGTGTTTGGGCCAATTGTTGTTGCGATTGGGTTGGGTCTTCATCCAATAACGCCTGCAATTCCTCGTCTTCGAACTTTTTCGTTGCACCAGGATGTTCATTTCTGTTAAATCGAAATCTCCACTTTTAAATTGACGAAACCATGTCTCACATGTTCTAATCACTGGAGCATGTTCACCATAAGTTTCTACCAGCAACCGATGAGCTTCAACTGCTTTTTTCTTTTGATGAAATAAGAAAAGCAACGAATGCCGCAAATGCGATTTACTTGGAACGAAACTCGACATATTCACTGAGGTAACCAACTATGACACTATTATTTTGGCAGAATGTAACTTGTGTATTTTTGAAGGTTAATGTCCATAGAAAAATATGACATAGATGCCAAATCATAGAAATGTATACATATCTCTAGCGACATCTATGAGTAAAACCGGCAAACTTCAACTAACACCCCTGGTAACTTATTTAATGTAGCGTTTTTCTCTTGTGAAAACTACACAAACATTGATATTTTTAATGAATGTCATTCGATTAATAACATCTGAAAGCTGTCATCCAAGAGAACTGGAACCGTAGTTAAGCAATAAGTTTTTTAGCCTAAGGAAAAGGACAAGGAATCTTCCTTAAAAATGAACGGGAATAGCGCTACTGGTCACTAAATACAACTAAATCAATTTAAAGAAATGTTCGTCACTGAATGGTGATCTTTCACCGAAGCGATATTGCAAGTAAATATCTACTCCTCTTTATCTATTATCAAACCGCTTCTTCACAGGATTAGGGGGTAGAGGTTGGAAAGCCACAATCCTGTGCTTCATTTACATTCATGGGTAATTTCTCACATCGCATTATTAATTGCATAAAGAGTTCGAAACTCGGCATGCGCCTTCTCGGTGCTTTACCCATAAAAAATATAATAGGTACTTAATTACTATATTTGCAGCACGTTCCAGAGTGGTAGAACATCTTAGTATCGCCCTGGTGAAAGATCATCATTCATAATCTAAACATTACTTAGACTGACTTTAGTGGTGTTTGGTGTTCAGATTTGAATAACTCGATACTTATCAACTATCCTTTTCCTCTACTTATTCCTTTTCTACTCCCGTCAGCCTCACACCATACCCCAGTAAATAGGGACGCCACAGTCCCACTGGATTCCGGTAGTTGGGACGGTATTCACATAAAAAAAGAGTTCTGTTAAGATGCAGTTACATTGTTTCTCATTGAGACGAACTTATTTCGCGTACAATTCGTTTTGTTGGAAAGATAAGTAGCCACTAAAGCATAATTCGTAATTATATGACAAGTCATATCAATAGTTCGTCGGTGGGACTTGGTTTCAGGTATGTGGTACGTGGTGTCTTCCGCGTACAGTGCATGGCATGATCAAGTATGGTATTTTTTTTAGTTCTTATTCCATATATGACTCAGATCGAACTAACTGTCTTTTCTGGAGTATGAGAAGGTACCGACGATTAGATCAGGGCTGTACTTATACTCGTGCATAGATCTAAGATTAATTTTGAATTGATGAATTATTTTTGTATTGCCACCTCTGGTCTGGAACCTCCGGATACTTGAAAAAAATCACCCACTTTACAAAAACAAGTAATCCGGCTGAGAGATTCCCCTATCTTAACAAACGGGATGTAGGTAATTGTTAGAGTTAAAACAGGCAAAAACAAGAAATTATTGTCTATTTTACCAGTAATTCAGTGATAGGTTTGTAAACAATGTTAATTAAATATAACAAAGAAATATATATTAAAATAAAACTAAATATTTTAAATATGTACTTATTGGAAATATCATCATTGATACTTTTGTCGCTGGTGCACCATCGGAGACTCCGCAAACTCGTGCCCTGCACCTATACGAGTTCATGCTAACGTTTTTATTTTACGACTCGTATTTTGTGTTTCCTCCCTCCCATAACTTGATTTTCTTCATGACTTGTTATCTCAATAAAAAAAACATACACCGCAAACCATCTCCAAAAATGACATAGGCCTGAGATAATGCCTCTAATTCTCTCCCTCGCGGAAAGGAATCAACATAAACTGCGTGCAGTAAAAATGCGTCAGACTGAGAGCGCTTTATTCCATATATTTCTAAGGGCACCCGTACACGGGTCTGTGCGCCGCAGAAGCGGTTTTTTTTTTTACAATACATCCATTAAAAACAATATATATTTGTGGCACGTTCTGGAGTGGTAGATACTTTCAGCATCGCCCTGGTGAAAGACCACCATTCAAAATCGAAACGTTGGTCGAAATGAGTTTAGCCATATTTGGTGACGGGAATCCGAATAGCCAGGTACTTCTCAACCTTTCTCTTTTCCATTTCCTTCCTTCCCTTCTACCTTCAGCCTCACAATATACCCCAATTGGGGATGTTATAGTTTCACTGGCTCCAGACGGTTGAGAACAGTTGGGACTCTTGTGCGGTAGTCAGACTTAAAAAGATGTTGATTTCATATCGACCCGTGAGGGAGCGAACATGGCGACAAGAGGTTTTTCTTCTTATTTTTAAAGCGTCCTCTCTAGAGAGAGGTTGGCCATTAACCTAGCACGTATATGAGATTAATTAAAATGGCAGTAAGTATTTGGATTACAATGATAGAGTTGTTTAGTACACACCTTCCAGATAGATATAAGTTCCGAGGTCGAGTTTCGGTCGCATCCCAATCTGTTTTCTTTTCAGTGTATTCTTCTATTTTATTATTAACTTCAACGCTTCATTGTTTGAATAAAATATGAAGCGTTGAAGTTAATAATAATTAGGTGATTTGCGTAGTGCCGTTTTTGTGAAAAATCACCTCAAGGGCGCTGTATAAATATGAATTGCTAGGATGTATCTTATTACGTACAAACAGGTACAGAAAGATATTTAGAAAGATGATCTGAAGTTAATCAACACTCGGATACCAATGAATACGTTTCTTGGTTATCTCCCTGACGTTTGGGACACTATTCACTGCGCATGCGCGTGCCAGTGTTGCCATTCGTCAGGAATTGCTAGTACGATAAAATAATAATCGCAGTTCCTACTGATACTTACCTGGCAGGTCACTGCAGATTGACATGTTATATTATAAAGTTTTAGCTAGCACCAG
>JAHDVE020007492.1:0-54445 GCA_022606495.2 Halesus radiatus | reverse complement strand
TGTTGAATGACGCCAACGACGATCCAGATTTGCTCAAAAGGGTCATAAATGGTGATGAAACGTGCGTATATGGTTAAGACGTCGAAACCAAGGCCCGATCATCCCAATGGAAGCGGCCAGAAGAGCCAAGACCGAAAAAAGCACGCCAAGTTCGATCAAATGTGAAGGTTTTGCTCACTGTTTTCTTCGATTACAATGGCGTGGTGCATCATGAGTTTTTGTCGACAGGTCGTACGGTTAATAAGGAACACTACAAGGAAGTTATGCAACGTTTGCGTGAAGCAATATGGCTCAAACGATCGGAAATCATTGTTATACTTGCACAGCCTTGGTAACAAATGCTTAAATGATACGTTGTATTTGACAATAACCTAAACTTGTAAAATTTAAAAAGAAGGATGAATGATTAGTTTTTACAGAGTTTATAAATTATTTACTTATTTGTTATTAATGTTAATATTGACTTGGGGGATTTTGTACTAGTTATTTTTTCTGTTACTGTGTATTTTTAGGTTTGGTGCAGTTTTTTTTTCTTTTTCAAGTGTAACTTAACTTTTTTCATGTGCAATTTTACTTTTGTGCAGGTTTTCTATTTTTTATTTTTCTTATGTTATTTTAAAATGATGTATCTGAACGCAAAAGTCCCCTGGGCGTTAAAATAATAAAATAAATATGGATTAATGATTACTGCAGACGACATTTGTTATGCCAGGAGATGGGGCGTCATTGCATATATAATTTATTTAACGAAGCAGTATTTTAAGCTTCCATTGTCACACTGGCGAATTCTCACACGCTCGCGCCATTATGTCATTATGTGACATTACGCGAATGAATGCAAAAACGCTTTGTTTATCCGACGAGGCTTTTAGCGTTTTTCCAGCACGATTCCGAAAAGGATTATGTATTATTGAAGGACCACTTGTACCTTATAATTTTCTTAGTGTTTTATATATTTTTTTAGTTAAGAAAAATATTGCATATTGCAATTTTAAGAAAGCTTCGACTGATATGCAAGATGATGGAAGGAAGATATTCTCAATTTAGAATATACTCATATATAATGTTTTAGGTCAAATTTTATTTTAAATTCTAAAGATAAGGACCATAAATTGACCGACTCTGGTATTTGTAAACTTAATTGTAAAGATAGTCCATATTTTTATATTGGTAAAACAATTCGACAATTTGGCATAGGATTAAAAAAGATGTGAGGTGCCTAAAAAAATAACATCTTTTCTGAATTCGCCAACCAAATAATTTCAAAGAACCATATTATTGATAAACATACTGGCGTAAATAGAAAATGAATAGACAACTTAGAAAAATTAGATGTTTATAAAATATATAGGTAATAATGAAGACATAATTAATAATCATAAAAGCTCTCTTCCAGTCCTCTTTTAAATATGTTCCCTTTCTCCACACCATCTCTTTCTCCTCCCCTCACTCTTTACATACCTCCCCTCCGCAGTCAATCTTCCATCCCCACTTCAACACCTAATGTATTGACCATGATTTCTAATAATGCTAAGTTAGTATGTATTTATACCCGATGAAGGAACGACGATTCCGAAACTGATAGGAAAAATATTCAATTAAACTGATTTTGTACGAATTATTAGCTGTACAATACTACAAAATTATTTTAATAAACATTTTTTTGTCATCTTTATATGCCTAATTTGCCAACTCTTGTGACGAAATAACGTGGTGTTGAAATGATATTAATCAGAGAGTCTAATAAATAACAATAAGGTTTTAAAACAAAATATACATATTTCTTGAAAAGCAACATAACTTTCATATTTTAAGATTTCTTTTAGTAAATTAGCAAAAGTGTTTAATCTCTTAATTTTATAAAGTGAACATTTTTTTGTAGGAGACGATTTTAGACATTTTGTTTTGATGAGTTTTATTCACAATGGCCATTTGTTACTTAATTTTATTTATTTGCTACCGGTTTCGACACATCCGTGTCATTCATTCGCCTTTTTAAAATTAACCCTCTCTTCAAATCGCCACTCCCACTAGTTCATCTAATAATGTCTAATTTGTTCTGTACTTGTTTAATTTAAGTTAGTTTTAAGAACGCTAGTGAACGACACGGATGTGTACAAACCGGTAACAAATAAATAAAATCAAGTAACAAATGTACATTTTGAATAAAACTTTTCAAAACAAAATATCTAAAAATTGTTACATGGTTAATGCTCAAGAAATAACAAAAAAATACGATTTTATAACTTACGTTCTAGTAGTTAGGCACTACCCGGTTTCACCCGAGTGTCAATAGCCTTTTATTCAAACGTTTTATTATTTTATGTTGAAAAAATAAATGGATCAAACAATATGGTAATTTGTCATATTTGTTGATTATTAATTAAATATATCAAAGCTCCAGAAAAAGCTATTTAAATCATGATGTCTGAGCATCTCACAGTTCGAAGGTTTTTCTGCTTTTGGAAATATATTTCCCTCTCTATAGATAAGCTCCATACGCAATAAAACAACGGCTAGGGTTATGTAATTTTTGAATTAATCTATACTTCACAGCACGCGATTTCCCCAAAGTTCCACATTATTTTTTGTCTACGGTTGTATCAGTTTTTTTATAATCACATAACAACAATAATTAAAGTCAATCTGATCGCAGCCACCGCAATCATTCGTCACGGTCCACACCTATCAAACAATGCTGCACCTAAATGCACGCAATCACCACCTGTACAGTGCTCGTAAATACCCATACACCTGTTATTGTTATAACTATATTCTTGAAATTTGTTAATTATTTATAATCAAAAAAATAACAGAAATATAATAAACATTCTACTTTAGAGTACATTTGAGTAATTTTTTTTTCGCAATGCATGCGAAAATAAATTATAACGCTTTTTATATAAGAGGAGTGCCTAATAGGAAAAAAATAAGAACATTTTATTTATGGTTTATTTAAAAATGTACCATTTTAATTTACCAAGATTGAGGGCACAATACAACGCAAGATTTATGTTATTTTACTACAGTAACTATCAATGACAGGGCGTTTTGGTGAAACCATGTGGAATGATAAAATATTAAGAGGAACGGCAGCGCGGCCTGTTGCATTCAAAACTTAATTTTGGATTTTTGCCTAAATACTCAGCTAAACCTAGTGATTTTTTTTTTCATAAAAAAGTTTAGTAAATATCTAGTAAGGATTAGAAGTAATTTATTTATTTTTGTTTTACATTATGTAATACAGGCCAATAAAGGAATTGATTTTACGCGATTTTAAAGTCACATTTGACAATTATTTGGGGGCTAACGGTAATGTAAAAAAAAGGTTTAACCCCTCTGGTTTGAAAATATAATGAAATATATATATTTTTTTCAATATTAAAATAAGCATTATGGTGGACTTTACATTAAATTTAAAACAACCAATTTACGTTGGAACACAAATTTGCCGTACACGATTTAAAATATCTACGCGAAAAAACGTTTTTTTTTTTAATATTTAATTTTTATATTTTTATTTCTATCGGATAATTTAAAAAAAAATTACAATAAACCCGAAAATAATTTTCTAAATTGACTCTAAGATTATGAATTTTTTTTTTCTTCATGGCATATACTTCATAATTTAAAACAAAAATAAATAAAATACTTTTCATCCGTACTAGATATTTACTAAACCTTTATTTAAAAAAAATATATCTTTCAGTTTGGATTGGTATTTTAGCCTCAAATCCAAAATTAAGTTATGTATGAAACAGGCAGCGCAGCCGTTCCTCTTAATATTAAAACATAATATGTACTTGTAGATGTCAGGTAGTTCATTCCTACTAATAAAGGTTCATAGCCCATCTCCCTTGTTACAACATTATTCATGAATCCTAATAGCCTATGAAAACCAGCTTTCGGAGTCATTTACAAATGTTAACTCCCCGTTGTTGACTTCTTCATTTCTAGATTTCCTATACGAGTATGTTCTGATCAGCTCTTGCCTCGCATTCATAATATTATGTGTACTATAATTTATATAGAGTGTAGAGTTGTAGACCCACAGAACCGATTAGAGGACAGTGCGGACACGAGCGGGGGCGAGTGAAAGGCTAAGGTCGCCACAATCTCCTGAGAATAGCGACTATAATATTATGTCTATTACTCCTAACCGGGGACGTTACAGTCTTACGCGGTATCTGTGCGGCGCTCACGGGCGGATGAAATAAGGGGGCGGCTGCTTAAAATAGCGTAATTGTAGAAACATTCAGTGATAGTGCTATTTTCAATATATTTGTACATATACAAGTATAATATTTGTTTGCACCAACTATTTATTACTAATCCTTATTTGAAAAATGTAACTACTTTATATAAGATAAAAACATCATGGGCGATTGAAATAGTAAATAAGAAAATAAAATCATCGCCCTGGTGAAAGACAATCATTCAGAATTGCGACGTTTCTTGAAATGGCTTTAACCGTGTTTAGTGATCAGATTTGAATAGCCAGGTACTTTTCAGCTTTCCTCTCCTCATCTTTTTCCCTCCCCGCTACCTCCAGTATCACAATATACCATAATTAACTATGCCATAGTCCCACTGGTTCCAGACGGTTGGGTCATTGAGCCATTGGGTCTATTATGTGGTATTCGTATAAAAATAAAAATAAAGTTTTTGTGACGTCCAATAGGAAAAAAAATCATTTAGTAATTTCCAACCATCATATTCTCATCTCCTTCCCTTTCTGCACTGCTACAACATAAACCAACTTGGGGATGCCATTTGTCCTTGGGGGCAATTGGAACTCGTATATGGTAATTACATTTAAAAATTAATTGACTTCCCCGAGGCATGTTAGTAAAACCAGAATGTATAACTAAATAACTCAAGAGGAGATCTGAAAAGAATATTTGTACGATTCAAGCGCAATACACGATATTGTCGATATTAAGAAGGATAGTCTATTGTTTAAAGAATTGACCACCTTAAATTTGATTAAAATCCGCACTGAATATTGGTTTCATAACGAATATATAGTATTGTAAAATTTTTGTGTATAGTGCCAGGGAATATTTTTACCCCTTCCTGCGTCAACTGTGGTTAGGGGTGCATAAATGTGCTATTGCTACTGTATGGTTTTTATTTCAAAGAATTTTAAACTGTTTTATGTGCTAGCGGCACTTGCTGATAGCAATCTTATATTTAAGCCCGCTCACTGGGGTAATGTAGGGTATAAGATGGAATTTGGGAGGACACGGAGGGGGTATGGTTTCTTAACGTAGCTACTTCTTTTAAATGAAAGAATTGGCGTGCGTTAGGTTAATACAATATTGCTGATCTGGAAAGCTTGGAATAGGTGTTTCACTCCTGGAAATGATACCAACACTTTAACGTTTTTATAAGTAGGTACACTTAATTCTGCTTTAAAGGGGGAAACGTTCGAAAGAATACGAAATACAATACTTAATGTATTGTAAAATGGGAGATAGGTTATATTATATGAAACCCACTCCGGGAGGTCAAAAAACTTCTTTTTTTTCCTTCACTTTTATGTATTGGGTAGTGTATTCACGGGCTGAGAAAAATCTAGAATCCATATAAATACAATGTTATTAAGCTATTCATTTCCCTACCTAGTGACATTAGAAATACGCAAACCAAAAGTTCACTTAAAATAAAGATCATTGATCACCTCCAATAAACCTTATTAATTATTTTTGTGTTTAATTCGTAGAATTCTATTTTTTATTTTTTATTTAATGTAAATCAAACTGTTTGAAAATGGCTTTAAACGCCGAAGCGGCTGTCACAATAATTATAACTAAAAATACTTGCAGAACTTAATAATAACATTATTAAATTTGATTTCCAATAAACCTGTCTTCTAAATTCTTTTATGCTTTTAAATGAGTTAAAAAAATGCTACATTAAAATCTATTTAATTATTTAAAAAATATACTTTGTTTACACTACTTTATCCACATATTTCGACAGCATGTATTCATATATTCCCGATGACAGCATTGCTGTCAATAGTGGTGTTAACAAAGTATATGTTTTAATTAAATAATTAATAATGACGCCACAAAGTGAATACCAATCGTTTGAAGAAATTATGAAATCTGTTTATCTATTTGTCACCTAAATATCCTAGCTAACAAACTCCTGTAAATTGCCATCTCAACACAGGCGTTTCACACCTAGTGAGATGGGCAATACGTCAGTTGATAACAAATGTTCATGTAACAAAAAAAAAGAAAATATAAGAACGGATATTTTATTAATATCTTTTTATAGCTTACGGTGGAATTTTTTCGCATTACGGCGGCGGTATCCCTAGTGGCGGCCCTGCTCCTAACCCACCTAGAACAGATTCTCCAAGCACAGTAACTACAGTCTAGTGAGGCTATGTAAATAGGTGCACGGTGGAACTTCCAAACCTTAAAGGACAGAGTCGAAAGTTGCACGAGCATGCAAGGCACGGATCTGATACTGATTTGGAATAAAAAGTAACACTTGGATCACGGGCGTGAGAAATTATCACGTTTACATTTGACCCACGGGACTTTCTTATTGGTGAGGAATGCCCTGACCACCGTTTGGGTCAATTGATATTAGGGATGTAATAAACAAACGTCGATATTTACAATATATTCGCACAGCGAAACTCTGCCTAACGTTGGCACTTTTTGACAACGCTGATCCAAATAAATCTGTTTAATTAGGGGACAACTGCTGTTCGTACGTCGTGCTCGTGAACTTTGACAAATAACCGATATTGTCGATAAAACCTTTATCGATGTGCCTGTGCTAGGGGACCAGGACTTGTGAACATTATGACAATGTGCTTATACTGGCCATCCTGGCGATGCCGGGAGAGTAGGATAATAGTAAAATATAAGGATCGTCGGAAGTGGATATGGAGGATAGAGCTGGATGGTTTTTTAAAGCAGAAATTCCCAACGTGGGCGATATCGCCCCCCAAGGGGGGTTGAAGAGTTGGGGCGGTGGTGGCCTCGAGGGCAAATAGGGGGCGGCGAAGGGCTGAAATGGGGGCGAGGACAACAATTTTTTTATTTATTCAAATCTGTCGTAGGTACATCGTTGAAAGAATCATGCCACACAATGAACTGTTCAATTATTCTATTGATTTATGGATATTTTTAAATTTTTTTTAATCAATGTATGTTGTTTCAAAATTTATTCTTTTAAAATAATAAATAATACATTTGCTCACGTTCCAGAGTGGAAGATACTGTCAGTATCGCCCTGGTGAAAGACTAGCATTCAGAAATAAAACATTTCTTGAATGGCTTTTAGCCGTGTTGGGTGACCAGATCTGACTAGCCAGGAATATCCCTTCCCTCCCCACTACCTTCAGCCTAGCAACATAACCCATTTGGGGATGCCATAGACAATTGGCTCCAGACGGTTGGAAGCAGCGGGACTCCAAAGCGGTATTCAGTTTAAAAAAAAACTTTATTTCAGAAATCTGGTACACTCATGACAGAAGCGTTGGCCAAAATAAATATTGTTATTGAAATTGATATATCTACAAGCAGTGGCGTGCATTGATCTATAACCAAAGGTAGGCTGTGTGTAGTTTTTCAACTTCGGGCATGAATTGTGCAATTAATATCTGAAAATATCCATTTTATTATCTTACTAAAAAGTGTACATTTCTCATATAGAGACGAATTATTAATGGAGAGCGACTGTGACATGAGAAAAAATCACAAATTTGTGGAAAAAATACGTTTTGATCAAACTGTTTTGGGAAGGCTTTTCAGCCTTTATAGACTATACGCCACTGTCTACTAGAGTTGGATACAGACTGTGCCAATAATAATGGACCTAGTCTATTCTGCATACGCTATTTTGCTCTAGGCTGGCGACTTCTACGCTACTCTACAATCGCTAATAGAAATGGAAGATGGTATTAGATTACCATGTAAACACGTATTTCTGAAGAACGATCTTACAATCCATCGGTTACTTTTCGTTCAATATAACCCAAAGAAAGTTTTTGAAATATTATTATATGTACCTATGTGCTTTTACACCTGTATGAATGTATAAAAGGTTTTTTTTCCATACGAAGAAATGAAGATGACCTGCTATTCGGAAAGGTAGAGAAAAATAAAAGAAAAACCTTTAATCATTGTAGAAAATAATATTAACATAACCTAAATGAAACATGAAAACGAAAAAAACGACAGAAAATAAAAATATTTCAGTCGCATCTGGGAATCGATCCCAGGTCCTCTGCCTATCTGGGGCAACCGCTTAACCAACTTAGCTATTGAGACCAGTTCAATTTATGTCATCTTCAATAATATTAACAAATCTTGAATTTGAGATATGATACCGATGAAGATGACATAAATTGAACTGGTCTCATTAGCTAAGTTGGTTAAGCGGTTGCCCCGGATAGGCAGAGGTCCCGGGTTCGAGTCCCAGAAGCGACTGAAATATTTTTATTTTCTGTCGTTTTTTTCCATTTTCATGTTTCATTTAGGTTATGTTAATATTATTTTCTACAATGATTAAATATTAATATGAGGTTTTTCAATCCAAATAAAAAAAATAATAAATAAAAATTGATGAAAAACCTTTATTTCTAGATTATCGCAGATATCTCAAAAGAGTGTCAACATGACCCAGCAATCTATATGAATAAATATAAAGAGACGTAATTTATTATAAGGAAGCAATTTTACACAACACGCAAATATGTTTTATAGATGTAACTAATATAATACGATGTGCGAGATGTTTTAATTTTATTCGTTGCAGGTAGATATTTATAAAGCCAAAGGCCAGGGGAAGGCAACAGGTGTACCGCGATCTGCATCCGGACAGCGAGCGCAGAAATTTTTTAGCCTGCAGCGGTTTTCTTGTGGTGTGAATTTGATGTATCTAAAAGTTTTCCGTTTTAAAAACATCTTAAAGATTTCGCGTCCAAAACTAACTCTCCGAATGACGACAAAAACAACAGCATTTATTGATTTGACCTTGTACATTGAAATGTTTTCGCCTGCGCCGCTTTGTTGTACGTAGTCGTGGAAGTAATTAATATCCCACTGCGTTTCCGCTTTTAAAAAACTAAAAGAATACGCCACTAAATATTCATGGGAAACTTTTATTACAAATTACAAAAATTAGCATCATTATTGATTTGACTATTTACGTTGAAATATTTTCGGCTGCGGCGTTATCTCACAAACCTTCCTGGAACACTCCATTCACCCTGAAAACAAATACCAATTGATACCATAGTCGCACTAGCTCCATGAAATAATATTGGAACATAAATAAATTGTGGAAAAAAAAAAATTTTAATGTTAGAATCTTCACAATGATTCCTCTAAGATCCAAATGGCTATCGTTATTAGGGTCAGTAGCCGAAAAAGTTCGGGAACCCCTGTTATAAGCTAAAGACATGAGTTTTTATAAGACACGTCTAGAGATGTTTACCCTGAAAAGCAAAAAAATAATTAAGCATCCGGACCCCACTAGAAATTACTTGCCGACCCCTGCTATAGAGTACAAAGTTTTGCATAAAGCATAAAGGTGAGTATACACGACCTTATTACTGTATGACAGGTGGATGCGGCGTAATTGTAATTCAATTGTATTATACAAATTATAAATATTGAGTAAGAACGTTAATAATGATAAATCTTAGAGACCAAGAAAATAGTGAATAACATAATGTTCAAATATAATACCAGGTGTGCTTCCAACAACTTGTTTGGAATTTCCTCGCAAAGCTACGTTCATAATATGTTTTATAATATGTTCATAATATGTTCATAATACGTTTTGACGGCCTCCATGGTCGAGGGGTAAGGCTCTCGACTACGAATCCGAAGGTCGCGGGTTCAAATCCCGGCGTGCGCAAGTAATTTTTATCTAATTAATTTGTGTTGTTTCACAATTAATTCATTTAAAAATAATATATAGTATATTTTCGCACGTTCCAGAGTGGAAGATAATCTCAGTATCGCCCTGGTGAAAGACCACCATTCAGAATTGAAACGTTGCTTGAAATGGCTTTTAGCTGTGTTTGGTGACCAGATCTGAATAGCCAGGTATTTCCCCACCTACCTCTTCCCCTTCTCCTACCCCTCCCCAATACCTTCAGCCTCACAACATTCCCCAATTGGGAATGCCATAGTCTCACTGGCTCCAGACGGTTGGGAGCAGTTGGGACTCTTGTGCGGTATTCATATAAAAAAAATAGAAAATAGAAAAAAAGGGAGATATGTAAGCGTAAGGATTGCCGTCGAGCTACGACAAAACTGTAAAGTCTCTCTCACACAGAGCGATTTCAACACGGCGGGTGATCGCCATTTCTTCTAGCCGCTAGTAGTCACACGGAGCTACTATCTCGATCTGCGAGCAGGAAGTAGCGAGTTAACTGTCAAAAAATGTACGAATCACGTTCTGTATTTTGAAACGATTGATTCGTTTGAATTGTGCCAATCTGAGTAAACAATTGTTAAGAGAATTAGAAAAGCCTCGCAAAAAAAAGAAAATGGGCTCGCGACTGGATTGTCGAAGAGAATCTTGTCCAGTACACAGCACTATTCAGACACATAGGTACACACACACACACAGACACATACACTTAAACACTACACACTTTTTTTTTATACGTTTTTATGTTTACCATGTATCATTCCCTTGCATTGTACCAACCCCACCTGGTAAAATGTATATAACCACTTATTAGATATTACATAGAGACATGTAACTGGTGCCGATTCTTGTAGCAATTTTCTAAAAACCTTGTAAATTGTTCACCACTCATTTTATACATGTACGGTTTGTTTCTAAAATAATAAAAAAATGTGACCGTTAAAATCGCGCGCTTATCGCGATCAAAGTTGAACATGTTCTCATCGAATCGTGCGAATGTTTAAAAGCTGCTAATTAAATTACTTTGACGCAGCACTTATTCAAACAGCAGTGTTGAAATCGCTCTGTTTGATCGTAGCTTAAAGACTATCAAAGCGGAGGAGTCAATGGAAGTTACGTTATGTATTTTTAATCACTGAGGATAACATTAACAACTCTCAAAATGCAACACGAAACTGACAACGGATCCATTACCGCGCTTTTTGGTGGTAAGATATATCAAATTATTCATTCACCATGGCTAGTGGTATGATATTGAATTCGCCTTTGTTTCAAATTATATGAATGTACTTACACGATTTTATTGCTGAATTTGTTCGTAAGACATTAATATTTAGTTGTCGTATTACGTGAAGGATATCTATTCTATCAATGTACCTACTGTGATGGATTTTACACCTGTGTCACTATTGTAATTTGAATTTTAAAACAAAATATTTAAAATCCCAATTTTTTTTATATGAATACCGCACAAGAGTCCCAACTGCTCCCAACCGTCTGGAGCCAGTGAGACTATGGCATCCCCAATTGGGGAATGTTGTGAGGCTGAATGTATTGTGGATGGGAAGGAGAAGGGGAAGAGGAAAGTGGGGAAATACCTGGCTATTCAGATCTGGTCACCAAACACGGCTAAAAGCCATTTCAAGCAACGTTTCAAATCTGAATCGTGGTCTTTCACCAGGGAGATACTGAGAGTATCTTCCACTCCGGAACGTACGCAAATATAATATATATTATTTTTAAATGAATTAATTGTGTAACAACACAAATTAATTAAATAACTCTTACTTGCGCACGCCGGGATTTAGGGCATATGCAATATAATAAATAAAATTAATAGAATATGATTAAGTATTAAACAGCCAATTAAATTTTAAACGCAATATTTGAATATTGTCGAAAGAGCTAAAACAAATTTCAAGAGAGTGGAGGATAATCTCAGTGTCGCCCTGGTGAAAGACCACCATTCAGAATCGACCGTACCAGAACAATGAATGTATTAACTACAGACATACTCAGCGTGTGATTCAATTAACAGCACTACTTGGGTTTCATTTGGTTTCAGCTGTCTGTTAGTCTGTTAGTCTGTTAGTCCCATTCATTGCCAGAAATATTATATTACAGGAGCAGAGATGCTCAAACTATGCTCTATGATCAAACAAATAAATGCATTGTATAGGATGTTTTTTTAGAGGTTTGTTTTTTAAACACCTGTGAACTGGCATCCACGATCGTGCGATCTCACACCATTAGATTACTTTCTTTGGGGGTATGTGAAGTCACTAGTCTATGCTGATAAACCAGAGACGTTAGACTACTCGGAAGTCAACATTCGCCGTGTTATTGCCGATATACGGCCCCAGTTGCTCGATAAACTTGTCGAAAATTGGACTTCACGATTGCGCTTCATTCGAGCTAACCGTGGCACTCATATGCCAGAAAACATATTTAAACAATAATGGCATCAAATTATCTATTAAATAAAGCCAATATTATAGACATTACATGTGTTTTTTTTTTCATTTTGAATTTGTATACCTCTAAAAAAAACAATCTGTATAAACTTATATAAATATTAAACTGTATATAAATTTAGCTAATAAACAGTGTTAATCTCAAATATCCCGCCATGTAAGTATGGTCCTGTATACTATTATCTGCCTGTACATAAGATTAATAATATGCATATTTTAACGCGGCACCACGTCCATTGGTCAAATGCGTTGTAAATATTATGTATAGTGGATGCAATCTGTTAGCCATAAATTGTAATAATATACCGCATTTGGGACGGTTTTCCTCTATTGGCGCTAGTGTTGCTGATTTTGGCTACACTCAGTGGCGGCTCGTGACTTTTGAGTGAGCTAGAGCGCTAAGATTGAAAAATATGACGTTATTGATGTTGCTGAAGCTGAAAATGATTTTTAATTTTTTTCAAAATTTCATTTTTTTGTATGGAGATTTAGACGGTAGGTAGGGCAGTGCCCCACCGCCACTGGCTACACTTGTATTAAAAATAAAATAAAAAAATCTTTAATTATTTTATTCCTCGAGGGTTAAAAGTTCGTACAAACCTAAGCTTGCACCTCCTTGCTCCACGACGCACGTTACAAATAAAGCCATTGTCTCCCAGTCTGTCAGGCGAAAAGCGTCCGTCTAACTAGTACAAAGGGTACTTCACACGTAGCGTAGCCTCGGTATATCCGATGCTCGTTCTTCATAATAAAGTTCACCCTGTCACGCTTGCCGATCTTGCGGTTTATTTGAAAGTGGCTTTATATCCTGCTTCCTGCTTGTTATAACAAGTTGTACATTATTATATTATGTTCTGTGCAATTAACACGTACTGAGTAGGTACATATAACTGTGTTCTACCCACAGAACACGGTACTTAACACTTTATTTTGATTTTAGTACCAATGCTACTGTCATGATGCAATATTTTTTTAATATTTTGTAATTAAACTTTTTCAGCGAATTTTTCTATCGAAACGTGCCGACTACGCTACGAGCTACGAGCTACGAGCTACGACCAAAACTAACTGTCAAAGTGGGGAAAACTGAAGAAGAGACAAGACACTGCTTATTCCATTTTTTTTATCAAATTTATTTTTTATTTTTTTTAAATGTGTTGAAATATTGTACTGACAACACGAAGAATTGATTGATTTTGACCTTTCTCTTTCTCGTAAGCATCTTATAAAGTGTACAAATAACAGGCTAAGCAGTAAAACAGCTTTATTAGATAAGAGGAAAAGCTATTGAACTCAATATTCATCAACAACATAAAAAATCTTTATACCCACCGAAGAGATAAACCGAGATAATTGAATTGCGGGCTTATCAGTTGTGTCTGAAGTACGGTCAATATTCCCTTACTTCAGAAAATCAAGTTCAATGACCTGTCTGGGGTCTAGGAGTCGAAAAGTCAGAATGCGTATTTTAAAAAAAATTAAAATAAATCAAATTTAATAATGTTATTATTAAATTCGGCAAGTAATTAAACATTAGTGAAAAATCACGCTTGGCAACAATAGCCTAAACCCTAACATATAGAAACAAAGGGTCTTAGATTATATTTATTGGAACTACTATAAACAAACGAACTAATGATCCCAATATAACGTTAATAAATAAAATAAGATAATTTATCTATTCTCTACTTCTTAGTATTTTCACAAAACCTAAACAATATAAATAAACCCTTGAAATGATTCATGGATTTACAACAAACAGTTAAATTCATTGACTTAAATAGCATTCACGTCATTATAAAACAACAAAGAAAACAGAGAAAAACCTGCCACTATTGGAAAAGGGGAAAACAGATTACTACCTCACAGAATAAATAATATTGATTATCACAAATATTTTCCGAGTAACTCGGTTTTTACTGAAAGAATAAATAAATCATTTCAAACACCCTAAAATTCAAATTGGGAAAGGTGTATATAAAATCATATACTTCATTATGTTCCCGTTACACTGTTGTCTTTACTATCTATTATTATTAATACATGCTTCTCCCTCTTACATATAATATTTTTCTATTGTTGTCTCCCTCTAATCTGTCGTTCTCTTTTCTCTCTCTTTTGTATTCTCTATTTCAGTCTATTGTATTCTATAACTATATATTATCGATAACTCTGTATTATTCTTAAGTTATTATATTTGCCCTGACGAAACTTGAGCTAAGTGAAGCCGGTTGGTGAAAAATGAAATACATTCGTGGATTATAAAAAAGCGTTTGTTTTATTTTTATTTATAATATCATATAAGTAAGTCATCTCGATGTGGTCTCACCACAGATTGAAAATGACAGTGAACGCCGAAACAGCTGTCACAATAATAAAAAAATAAAAAAAACTAAAATACTCGCAGAATAATAATAATAACATTATTAAATCTGATTTACTTTAAACGTTAAAAAAATAAATTAAATTGAGTTCTAGGAATTAAACGCAATGACAATTAATATGATATAACAAATATAATGACAATACGTAAATCGGCGACCTCAATTTTTTTTCAACTTAATAATAATAATAATAATCGGATGATTTTTATAGCGCCGTTTTTGTGAAAAATCACTTCAAGGGCGCTGTACAAATCTTACTTCCTATTCCTACATTATTCCTATATTAAATCTATGACTTTTTTTTTGGATACTATCATTACACATTATTTATAGACCATATAAAGAGATGCAGTTAGATTATCAAAATTAAATACGGCTTGGTCTAAGTTTTCATACATGTCTAATTGAAAAAAAAAAAGAAAAAAGAAGCTAACTGTATTTATTCCTTACGATATATTGCTAGACGCTAATACAAATGATAGGAGTTATGTAAAGTTGGGCGGCGGGTGAGGACGGGGGCCGGAGGTACTGATCCTTTCTTCCAATCTTCTTTGTCTTTGTTGGTGACGGGACGCTTGGTGTTGGTCTGCACGGTCGCCATGCGCTTGTCAGCCGGCTTCAGGATCCGGAAGGAGCATTTCAGCGTGTCGTCCACTGACATCATTGCTCCTTCATTATCGAATTCCCCACAGTACCAGTTGCTTCTTGGCAAAGAACTCATACTTAGCATAGATTACACCTCTAGAGATTTGGTGTTCAGTTTTTATACCGTTGTCACATTGGAATTATACATCTCAAGACTAATCTAATGTGTCCCGACGCGAATCTTTATGGATTTTTATTATTATAAAATATGCATTAATTTAAATTATTTCCATTTCTCACAGGTATTAATTAACTGTTACTAATGACCGTGTCGAATCGCCAAAATTGTTCATTTAAATGATTGCCTTACAGTTAAATAGCGATAAAAAATTTAATTGCGACCGTATAAAAAACATTAATATATGTACATACCTAATGTGTAAAACGGTAAGCGATTTGTATTGTTTCATTCGTAACCGTTCATAACTCTAGCAAACGAAAATGTAAAAATATGTAAAATATTTTTTTCAATTTTAATTAACAGACTTCTCCCGTATGGCGATAAAACAACTGCTTGGCGCAATCGGGTATTTTCGCTTTTTTTTAATTGTCGTAAAAAAAGACAATAATTATTAACTTTTAAAATATATTTTCACATTGAAAATAAATTTTACGTTTGCGTGCGTTGCGAACTTGCGTAGTAGTGCGGTTGTGAGCGATAGGGGTGCGGGGTTTCGCTCGCCGTGCCACGATGCGCGGTCGTCAGCAGTATTGGACGTATCATGCGTTTTATTCGAGCCAGATGTTTTTTTCTTGTTTTCAGCACTTACACACTATATTTTACTTATATATGTACAGTTATTAAAATGATTTATGTCTTCTATTTTATACAAAAGAATTTCCCGGGTGGGCAGTGTTTGTTTGTTTTGTATACAAATCTACAGATTTATTCCGAGCTTGATGAAATTTTGCACACTTGATTCTCGAAACAAGAGGAAGGTTGCAGTCTCACTTTTTACAGCAGAATTTTGGTACTTCTTGATGAAATTTCGCACAATTTACGTTCGAAATAAGAGAACAATTACTGGGTAGGGGTAGTGGTAGGGGTACTACATCGCTACATCATTCCAAACAATTCGTAGCCCCGGACAACGCCGGTGCTTTAGCTATATGTAATAAATGCTAACTTTTCATTTTGATCCAACTTAAAAATCGCAAATCTTTAAATGTGTGCCCCGGACACTGAGCGTACAATACCGGAGCTGTTGGAGTTTTCAAGCACCGTAAGGATTAGGATAATAACACACTTGTAATTAATTAATGAAAAGTGTTACATTCCATTTGAAAAGTTGTCAGTTTTCACTCGTTAGCAATCAAAAGTTTTGAAGTAATTAACTTTAACAATATAATACCATGATACGCACAGCTGGTATAGTCATAGATGATAGATACAAAACCGATCACCGATCTACGATCGAACTGTACGGACTATCAACACTGCGAAGTCACTGTCGGTCAGTCGTACATTCAACCTTTTACCAAAAGAAATTCAAACGACAAACAAATTATCTTTTTACGTAAAAGTAGTAAAATTATGTCCGAATGATCCAGATGTTGAAACATTACTTCGATAAAATCTTTGTTTTTTCTTTCTGATTACGTTAACTATTATAACTCTAAAATTTCTATTACATTAAATCAAAAATTCTGCTTAGTTATACTATAATTCTAAATTCTTTATTAAATATTGTACTTTCTTGCTGTTACAATATATATAATAATTAATATTCTATTACTCTTATTTACTTAGATTACGCATATTACCCAGACACATGCAGTGCCTATGTGGGTTCCCATTTCTTACTATCATAATTTAAACAAGCATGCATGCAAAAAAATTGCGTTTAGCTAACTGAATTAAAACTGTATATTATCACACTTTACTCATAGCATTTATCAGCAGTGGAAAGTTTATAATTGGCATGATTTATGGTTTTTATTATTTTATATATGTAAATTATGGATTTGCTGTAAATTTTTCCAAAAAATTTTTTTTTACATGAACACCTCACAGAGTCTCAACTGCTCCCAACCGTCTGGAGCAAGTGAGACTATGGCATCCCCAATTGGGAAATGTTGTGAGGCTGAAGGTATTGGAAAGGGGAAGGAGAAGGGGAAGAGGAAGGTGGGGAAATACCTGGCTATTCAGATCTGGTCACCAAACACGGCTAAAAGCCATTTCAAGCAACGTTTCAATTCTGAATATAAGTAAAATAAAATAAAAATGTTTTTTGTTATCTTAAAAATTGTGGGAAAAAATAACGTTTTTTTTTTTTTAGTTATGTGTGTGTAGGTAGAATCAGGCAGGGCACCGCCCTGCGTGGATGCGCTTTGCAGTAGTAAGGGTGAACGATGCTGGCTAAATTTTGTGCGCGCAGTTTCATTCAATTTGCTGCGCCCCCTCGGGCTGCATCCATGTGTTTCGTCGTCGGCTCATAAAGTTGAGTGATACGTAACTCAATCTTATCAATATTGATTGCTCAATAATATTATTTTTTTTAGTACTCAATTTTAAAACACGTTTTTTTCACCAGTACCTATCAAACACATATTACATAATTGTTTACTGTATAATATTTGTTTTTCTCATCTCTTCATAAGTACGTTCATAAGTTTTTTTCTATACTATTCTTTACATATCTTTGTACTTAATTATTATACCCTTTTCTAGATACATTATATTACCATACTATGTCAATATGAGCTTTTTACACTTCTACATTTGTATAACGGCACTCGAAGTGAAATAACACAAAACTGCGCTATACAAATTCTTTGGTATTATTATTATTAATATGAACTAAACTTGTTAATATGACTGTCCTAAAATGGGAATTGTTCCCAGTTGGGCAGTCAAAGCTTTCTTACATTTTATTTTGATAAATAAAAATAAATTAAATAGTTCACGACTCATCTCCTATGATTAAGGCTATACAAGCCAGTACAGCTGTAGGTACTGGCGGCTCTCCAAACAATTGGTATAGATCGTGGTTGTACCTTGTTTGGCATATACTATTTTCTTGGATAGCTCCAAAGAATATTCTTGCCTAAAAATCTGAGTCTTCTGATGAATTGATAGAAATAAAACTATTCTTGTTTTTTTTTTTTTTTTAGTGAATATTGTACAAGATACTGCTCTCGACTGCCGGCCAGTGGAACTATGGCATTCCCCAATTGGGGTATGTTGTAAGACTGAAGGGAGTGAGGAAGGGTAGATGTAGAAGAGGAAGGTGGGGAAGTACCTGGTTATTCATATCTGGTCATCAAATACGACTGAAGCCGGTTCAAGAAATGTTTCCATTCTAAATGGTAGTCTTTCCCCAGGGCGGGATTTCAATTCGGTAGTGTACCATGTATTTGATAACTAAATTTGGTGACTTAGCAGGGGTGCCCGGGTTCATGGAGTGAGGTTTGTCCAGGTCTTGGCGGCGGATACGTCAACCCACGAACTGCGTTGAGGGCCGGACGAGAGAGGCCGGTTGAGGGAGACCCTTGATCTCTCCAGCCGGACTCTCTCGACCCATCGCCTGGCACTGCAGAGGAAGGGATGGATTCATAACCTGATCCTTCAAAGCACTTCCCCAAAGATGACGAGCTCTTCAGGGCTCCTTTGTGGAGTTATTGTAAAAAAAGGAAATAACGGCGATACTGAGAGTATCTACTACTCTGGAATGTGCCACAAATACACACACATATATTTAATTTTAATTACATATATGAAAAATATTGTACTGAATTCGTACTCGAGAATATTAAATGGTTGACCACATAGGTGGATTTCTGTTAGTTTTTCTTTTCAAAATATCTAATACCCTTTTTTATTCATGCCATGAAAATATCTCCATGCTTACGTTAGAGGAATCTTTAAGTCATTTCAGCCATGACATATTTTTCGTTTAAATTTTATATTTTCTATACTTAGCGATTATAATTTGCTCCCCATGGGAATGGGAAAATTAAAAAAAAATAATTACGCCCCTAATTTTAGAAAACATAACCGCACGATCGTGAGCTCCAAGTCTATATTATACCTTCGCATATGTTTTGTCCTGAATGCTCAATCGTACCAAGCCGTGCTGAAAGGGTTAGAGCACATTACAACACAAAATTCCACGGATGAAATCGAAAACTTTGGCATAAAATTGACTGAGTGAGTGTTAAATTAGATTTCTATGAATAGATGGGAAGATGCATTCCCCAAACTGCATTCCTTCATATAGACGTTTGCGTGGGCCGTTTGCTACTTCCTATGTTAAAATAATAATATGCAGGTACTTTTATTGCATGTCGTCACCTTAATTAGTTAATGCTCTAAATCCACTTTAGTCAACTTTACAGAAAAATCAATAAACTGATTATTTTTTTTAAATAGTTTGAATTTTAAATATGTGGGATAGTCTTTGGAACTATTTCTCCCAAGTAATAATTATATGCAATAAAATGTTTGTTTCCTTATAAATTATTAAAAAATGTTATAGTACAATTTTGGACTTTTACATGGGCCAGCTTAGCAAAATGGCCCTAAACATCACTTTACGTCAAACTACGGTTTTCTTAGTAATACAACAATTTTTTGTCCATACATTCTATACGGGTAGTTAGAAAAACGCATAAGGTTTCAAAATACTCGTTCAAAAATCCTGAATGAGCAATCTTTTAAATTCTTCGAAATACACGTCAAAATGTCTGAAATATGTACAGATTGAAACCGGTGAAGACAATTTTGAATGTTTTACCTAAAATTCCAGTACGGATTTATTTAATATAGAATTTAAATTTAAAAGATTGCTGTACCAGACGTATTGGCACACAAACGAACTGTATGAAGCGTCTGATCCCGATCTGCGGTGAGGGCTGGGAGGGGAGGGGAGGTAGACCCTTATTTACGACTTTTGTAATTCTGCGGGCCTTGTCCGTGTGACGTTGCTTGATTTGGGTCCAGTGAGGCAGTAGTCCGATGGGGGTCGACGAAAATGGCCGCGTCAAAACACTCTGGGAGAGGCGGTCACGTCCGATAAAATTGCAAAAATTAAAAAGATTAGTTGGAGGCTTTTTGTCTTTTGAAACTTTAAATATAAACTACCCGTATAGAATTTACAGATAAATCATTCGTATCATTTCTTGCGTTAGCAGACTACAAGGTGTATATTTTAAGAATTTAAGAATTCTGAGATTCAATCGAAGATCAAAATTATGAATTTCAAATGTATCGAAAGTGCGTCCTATTTTTTTAAAAGAATGAGTTTTCTAAATACATGTAATATTCATTATTTTTATTTGTGGGTTATTTATTTTACTTGAGATTTTCGTAGTGATACATATTTAAAAAAATGCAAATGGTGGCATTCATATATCAATTTGTGGAAAAAATGGACATAGGTAAATAACTAATTACGGTGACGACGTGTACTCGGTGCATCGAAATACCCGAGTGCATCTCAGACAGGTGAATTCCACGGGAGCTTGCCAATAATTTCACTGCAGGTTAGAGAATGCGTTTTCTTTGATCGTATCTAAAACCCAGCGCCGCGGTTGATGGAGATTTGAATTCCACACATTAAGATGATGAACCTCCGCGAGGAATGAATAAACACCTTTAAAATACAAAACAAATATTGTGAAAAGTAAAAAAATACTCAGATATAATTGCAAACGAGAGTTTAATTATATTAAAAGATTAGAAACAATAAAAAAGGCTCTCAAACATTTAGATTTAAAGTCCTACCGAACACACCAAAAAGACTTATTAGCATTCCATAATTTATCATCATTAGAAGATAGAAGAAATATATCCGGCCAAAAATTCCTTCTCAAAATCATTAACAAATCCCGGCGTGCGTAAGTAAATTTTATTTAATTAATTTGTGTTGTTTCACAATTAATTCATTTAAAAATAATTTAGAGTATATTTGCGCACGTTCCAGAGTGGAAGATAATCTCAGTATCTCCCTGGTGAAAGACCACTATTCAGAAATGAAACGTTGCTTGAAATGGCTTTCAGCCGTGTTTGATGACCAGAACTGAGTAGCCAGGTATTTCCCCACTTTCCTCTTTCCCTTCTCCATCCCTTCCCCAATACCTTCAGCCTCACAACATTCCCCAATTGGGGATGACATAGTCTCACTGGCTCCAGACGGTTGGGAGCAGTTGGGACTCTTGTGCGTTATTCATATTTAAAAAAACAACTTTGCTGCCGTTAATACCTTTTAGAAAATATTAATTTACACTGCCCAGTACGAAATACAGGCTCAAATCAACTATTCCACATCCCACACTCAAAAACTAAGTAGAAAAACAGTCATTTTTCATAAGAACGATTACGAAATTCAACATCTTTCAGACGCTGATATTATCCATTTATCCTTAGGACAATTTAGTAAGTCCATATCAGAAAAAATTAAATCGCAAGGCTAGTTATAATTCCCCACCCCTGCTGTGTGTTAATTTATTTTTATTACATTGTTAGATTTAAAATGTTATTTAAATATATATATATATATATTTATATGAATACCGCACAAGAGTCCCAACTGCTCCCAACCATCTGGAGCCAGTGAGATTATGGCATCCCCAATTGAGGAATGCTGTGAGGCTGAAGGTAGTTGTGAGGGGAAGGATAATGGGAAGAGCAAGGTGGGGAAATACACAAATACTGGCTATTCAGATCTGGTCACAAAACACGTCTAAAAGCCATTTCTAGCAAATTTTTTAATTCTGAATGGTGGTCTTTCACCAGGGCAATACTGAGAGTATCTTCCACTCTGGGACGTGCGCAAATATATTATATATTATTTTTTAATGAATTAATTGTGAAACAGCACAAATTAATTAAATAAAATTTACTTGCGCACGGCGGGATTTCAACCCGCGACCTTCGGATTCGTAGTCGATACCCTTACTCCTCGACCATGGAGGCCGTCATTGGATTTTACGTTATCTATGTAAATACATATTTTTAATTTGTTTTATATAGTGTTTCTTAGAAACTGGCTTATTTATTTTTATTACGTTCTTTTTTCTCTCTCTTTCTGTTCAATCATTTACAAATTTTAATATTATTTATTATTATATAGTGGAAACTTCACTGGTTAATAAAAAAAGCAGTAAGTTAATCAATAAAAAAATGTATTATATTATAAATAACTGTATGTTTTCCCAAATATGTATATATACATATATATATATATATATATATATATATATATATATATTTTTAATATTAGCTAATCTTAAAATGAAATATTAAACAATAAGAGACACAATATAAAAACGGTATCGGTCGCTTTTGGGAATCGAACCCAGGACCCCTGTCTTATCGGGAAAACACTCTAACCACTGAGCTAATGAGATCTAATTATTTCTCCTCTGGTTAGACAGAGGTTCTGGATTCGATTCACGGATGCGACTTATACCGTTTTATTTTCTGAGTCTTTTTCTGTTTCATATTTAATTTCGAGTAATATTACCTTCAATAATTAAATATTTCAATGAGGTTCACAAGCTTCAATAATTAACTCAACTAAAAATCGTATAGTTATACCTGAGACACTATCTAGATTGCAAATATATTCGGGAAGAACCTTGTAATCATATAAAAAATAGCAGCCAAAATATTTGACCGGAAATTAGGAGAAATTACCTCAAATAGCTTAAGAGTTCTTCTTTCACGGAAGCTTTAACAACCACAGCGCCCTTGAGGTGATTTTTCACAAAAACGGCGCTATACAAATCATCCAATTATTTTTATTATTGTCTTCTTCTCTTAAGGGAACGGCTGCGGTGCCTGTTTCATACAAAACTGAATTTTGGATTGGAGGCCAAAATACCCATCCAAACTGAATGATCTATTTTTTAAATTAAAGGTTGAGTAAATATCTAGTACGGATGAGAAGTATTTTATTTATTTTTTTAAAAAAAATTTTAAGTATGTGCCATGAACAAAAATCAATTTTTATAATCTTAGAGGCAGCTTAAAAAAATATTTTCGGGTTTATCGTATTTTTAAAAAAATATATCACATTTGCTATGTAAGTATGATTACATAAATAAAAATATAAAACTAAAACATTTAAAAAAAAAATCTTTTGTGTTGATATTGGTTTTAATTTAATTTAAAGTCCACCATAATGCTTATTTTAATATTTTAAAATATAATTAATTTTATATTTCATTATATTTTCAAAACAGATGGGTTAATACTTTTTTTAAATCCCTGTTAGCCCCTAAATAATTGTTAAGATGCCCCTAATATCGCGAAAAATCAATTCCTTTAATGGACGATATTTCATAAATACAAAATAAATAAAATACTTCTCATCGGTACTAGATATTTACTAAACCTTTAATTTAAAAAATAGATCATTCAGTTTGGATGGGTATTTTGGTCTCCAATCCAAAATTCAGTTTTGTATGAAACAGGAACCGCAGCCCTTCCCCTTAACCCATTGACGCATAGTGGTATCAAAAATAAATCATCTTTTTTATCTTTTGCTGCATGGTGGAATGTAATTTATTACACTTCGAAAAATTAAAAACACTTGAAACACAGCGGTTTAAATTATGTCCCGCCCACTCCAACAGATTTCTATATCGGCCAATAGATGGTACATACGTACTTTTCGAAGTTTTCGAAATTCTGTGCAACACAAGCATTTTTTTGGTTTCAAATCTTGTGCTTCAAAGGGTTAAGAAAAGAAGATAATGGTTGATAAAGCTTCCCTGAAAGAAGAACTGCAAGTTATTTGAGGTAATTTCTTCCAATTTCAGGTAGGTTCAATTAAGACTAGGTGTTTATGTAACTCCTACCAGAATTGACACCGTCAGAAATTGACGATTAGCATTATAATGTTTTTTTGACGGTAGTTCCCATTTCAAATAATGTCCCCTGTGAACCCCTGATTCTCGGCTCATGTAGGTGTTTGATCAATTTTAATCACCCGTGAAGCGTAATAGCGCGATAATACCAAAACAAACATGTTGGCAGCGTTCATTTATTTGAATGTAAAATCGATGGAATTTAATCCTTAACCTCCATTATGCTATTGACGCCACCCATTGTATGATTGTCTACACATTAAAAACAAAGATCAGATACTTTTTTAATATTAAACGGTCAATTTTTTTAGTCACTTGGCCACCCAGATGGCCATAAAAACAATTTGCACCAGGAGAGCTCAACCTAGAGGAAAAATTTATCAAAACACAAATGCAAAATTTAGGACTTATCTAAAAAAAACCAGAGCAGTAACGAAATAATAATAATGTATTTCTGATAGCACTACTATTAAAGAATAATATTTCAGAAAGCAGACTCAGAAAATTCCTTAATTTGTGACAATGGCTTCGAAGAGAGCGAGAGAGCGTGTTAAATTAAGAAAATTTCCAAAAAGTCCTTTCTCGAAAACCGTGGGATTTTTACTATACATAATATAATAATATTCATTTTCGGAACGACTTTGGGGTTCCCATCTACAGTTGAAAGGTTATCCACCACTTTAATGCGAATCCAGAGGTCGCGGGTTCGAATCCCAGCGTGCGGAAGTATATTTTACTAGCTTAAATTGTGTAATTTAATAATTTAGAATAATATGTAATTTATTTGTGGCACATTCCAGAGTGGTAAATACCATCAATATCGCCCTGGTGAAAGACCACCATTCAGAATCGAAACGTTGCTTGAAATGGCTTTAGCCGTGTTTGATTACCAGATCTAAATAGCCAGGTACTTCCCCACCATCCTCCCCCCTTCCTCACCTTAATACATACAGCCTCACAACATACCCTAATTGGGGATGCCATAGTCTCACTGGCTCCAGACGGTTGGGAGTGGCTGGGATTCTAGTGCGGTACACGGAACAATTTTAAAAAATGGAAGTTAAAAAAGATTCTTTTTTTTTTCAGACATAGGTCTTACATTTGGAGTTGGAGTTGGAGTCTCGGTCGCAACCCAATCTATTTCCTTTTCTGTGTTTTTTTTTTCTTGCTATTTATTGTTGTCAGAATTTTATTTTATTTATTCTTTGAATAATACCAAATACTCTGTCGAACGCTGAGTTTTAAGTTTTAACCGAAGGACGAATACCCAAACCGCAACAACAAAAAATAAAACAATGTCTGGAATGTTAATTGAGACGCGTGCATTGTGTGTTGTGTTTGTGATGCAGATTCGCGGGGATAGTCCGCGGCTAATGGGAATAATGTAACGATGTGGCTGCGCGCCAAGCCAGCGCTGAGCGCATACCGGCTCGAAATAGCGGTCACTTCGTCACCTCGGCCGCCTCGGTGCGCGGCGCGGAGCGGCTTCATCACTCATCCGGCGCTGTTCGGTGCTCCAGCCCGGTCGATAAATCAACGCAATTATTATAGCGGATGCGATTTATGAGAGGCTCATTATAAAATCTTCGGAAGGGAGGTAGAAGGAATTAACTCGCAATTAAAGATACGCAAAACAATTCCTCTGGAGGCCTCTCGTATCAGAGGTTGGCTCTTCTCCCAACCCTCAGCCACACGTGACACCAACTCCATCTTCTCTAGTGGACTAGGCTTCTCTACTCCTTGAGAAATTTTTTCACTCCAACCAAATACCTTAAAAATGATAATGCGTCCAGTTTCTGACAACTTTTCAGCCTTCGTTCCCTGCACGCCACTGGAAATTTCGTCTATACATAGGTTAGTTAATATTTATTTTTAATATTTTCAATGTCTATAATTTAGTTTAGAGTGTATTTTACAGAAAATCTATAAATATATATGAATAAAAAATCGTAGAGGTACTAGGGTAGCATTTTGACATCTCAATTTATGGAGTTAATGTTGACCGCTCAGTGGCTGGGTTGGCATCGCCTCTGGGACTCACCCAGGCATCTTGAGTTCAATTCCTCGGCTGGCTAAATTCTCCATTTACGTGATGGTAGTAGGAGATTTTCAAATATTGTCAGGTTATTCGTAGCCAGGGAATATTTGTGTTTCTTTATATAAAAAAAATAGTTCGGCTTGTTAACAAAAACCAAAAATTTTGTTGGAGTGTTTAGTTTGATCCTTTTTATAAATGTTTTGTAATTTGCTTACCTTAGTCAAAATCACGCGAAACAAATGTGGACGGCAGGAAATCAAAGCTGCTGCCAAAATGGGTGTCCCTTCAGCCGTTTAAGTCGCAAATCTAATAATTCTGACGTCAGTGGATCAGATGAATCTCACCTCGGTGGAAAAAAAATCATACAAATAGTTGTCTGATATAACCATATCGTAGGGTTAGCGCCTTTTATCTGCCCGCTGTGGGGTACTACGATAAAGTGCACTAGTAAGTAGTCAATAGTCACACAGTCCACCGTGACTAGTTCTTCCGAATAATGTTCTTCAATTAGTATATCGTTGAGGAGGCAGAGAGGACGCGGCGCCATATAATCACAAGCCTGCGACTGAGATGGAGTGGAAGGCCTTCGCAAGGCCCGAGGATAGTTTTCTAACGTCTTTTCTAATTCTAAGGCGATCTCGTAAATCCGCCGATTGCGTCGGGTCACGTAAACGAAAGTTTCACAAATACGCATAATTGTTGTAACGGATACAATGTAGGTATGACTAATACAATGCAGGAATGACTAATACAAAGCTTACTTAAATGTTTTTGTTAAATAATATGTGTTTCAAAGAAATATTATTATTATTATTATGTATTTCCGAGATTTTTAATGATTGCAGTGATTTTTATTCATTGGAAAACATTCCTACATACCCTCATATAATTTACAGATAAATCACCATCAACCATTTTTGTGTCGATCTTAGAGATGTTAATTTTTAAAATTTCAGTACATTAGAACGGGTACTGATCATGATTTTCCCACCTCGCAGAATATAATAGAGCATAACTTGTAGATAGTCCGTACTATTTACTGCTTCTCTGATACATGTATTGAATTGCTTCTGAACGGCAAGGCATGGAAAATAGGTCTCGAGATCTGACAGATTTATGGGTCATTAACGGGGCGGAGGATGCGGCGTATCATATTATCTCAAGTAACTACTTACACAGATACTGCGCACCTTTACACTGTGGAATAATCTCAGAGTTTTGATTGTATGTACAGCCGTTGACAGTATTACAGTGCACGACCTTTCTGGAATAATATTTATATAGTGTTGACTTTATTGAAAACTAAAGATAAAAATAATAATATTGAGTTATGTTGGGATGTTTTACATTCTTTTATTTGCAAAACATTCAATTAGGTTTATCAGATTAGTTAACATTTTTTTTGGAAATTTTTTAAATTGATTCAAGATTGCCGTCCTTCAACGGTTTCGTGTTTAGACTCGTTTGTATTCTTAACTAGCTGATGTGTACCCGGCCTTGCTCGGGATTTTTTTTTTTTTGGAATAAAGTTATGAAATTGTGAATTCTTGCTTGTCGTTTAAGTGCCATAATTGATTTGACAGCGAAATTAATGCCTTGCGACGACTATTACTATATCTAAACACAGAAATAAAGAAACATTCATTTGAAATATTTAATTCATTCCAAATATTATATTTTTTCTAAATCTATCTAAATAATAAAGTTCTTAAGTAGGTATGTTTTCTGAAACTTGTGTTTTTATTTTGAAAATATTCAACCCAAGCAAACCTTTTTCTTTTGCTTATGTAATCTGTGGCTAACCAGAGTGGTATATCTATGGGCTAACCTCAATACAGCATGACGGGTTCAATGTTTTTCATACTTATTTTAAAAAGTTATAGCAAAAGTTTTACGTATTGGATTTCATTCAAACTAACTCTCTCTAAACCTTCACGGCAGTAATAAGTAATAACTGTGCTATTTTCAACGAAACCGGTACAGTAATTTTCCAGAAAATCGAGGACAGACAGACAAACATTCATTTCTATATATATTCTTAATTGAAAATGTTTGCTAGCAAAATATATCGGCTTACCCGAATAAACTTGTACATTTTAACTCATTATCAACCAAGTGGGTATTTTTCTTTGTTAAGATAGGGGTAGAATATTTGAAGATTACCATTATCAGAATTATAACGAAGATTGTCATTAATAAGCTCCAGATGCGCTTCTACTAGGATTTTTTCAATCACAATTCCAAGGGGGTTATTAAATAAATGTAATGTGGGATTCATATTTTTAAAATAGGGAAGTCTTTCTTCGGAAGTTGATATCAATTCGGATAGTCTTACGTTTTTGACAATGTGTAAAACGGTCGCGGGCCGCCGTCTATGCACCCCTGGTTTAGACATTGTGTACCCTTTCTAGATTTTCTGTGTAACACAGATTTTTTTCTTCTATTTATGAGTTATTTATCTCCTGTTAATTTGTGCCTGTGACAAATAGTTAGGATACAATCGTTTTCTTTATTTAATGATTTATATTGTGTGTTAATATTTTAAAATTTATTTATTTATTCTAAATTTAATTATGAAAACAAAAACATTAGACAATCATCTCACTAGGACAATTCTGTGTTGTGATGAGTGGCTTTACAATTTATTAATAATCAATAAATAATAATACGCGAATAAAAATTAGTAAACGTTAATAAGTAAATAATACTAAATAAATAATAAAAAAAATAGATAATAATAATAATAAGTAAACGATAATCAGTAAATAGTAATAAGCATATAATAATACACATTAAATATTAAATAAATATTAATAAGTAAATAATACTAAATAAATAATTTAAAAAATAGATAATAATAACAAGTAAACGATAATCAGTAAATAGTAATAAGCATATAATAATACACATTAAATATTAAGTAAATATTAATAAGTAAATAATACTAAATAAATAATTAAAAAAATAGATAATAATAATAAGTAAACGATAATCAGTAAATAGTAATAAGCATATAATAATACACATTAAATATTAAGTAAATATTAATAAGTAAATAATACTAAATAAATAATTAAAAAAAATAGATAATGATAATAATACGTAAACGATAATCAGTAAATAGTAATAAGCATATAATAATACACATTAAATATTAAGTAAATATTAATAAGTAAATAATACTAAATAAATAATTAAAAAAATAGATAATAATAATACGTAAACGATAATCAGTAAATAGTAATAAGCATATAATAATACACATTAAATATTAAGTAAATATTAATAAGTAAATAATACTAAATAAATAATTAAAAAAATAGATAATAATAATACGTAAACGATAATCAGTAAATAGTAATAAGCATATAATAATACACATTAAATATTAAGTAAATATTAATAAGTAAATAATACTAACTAAATAATAAAAAATAGATAATAATAATTAGTAAACGATAATCAGTAAATAGTAATAAGCATATAATAATACACATTAAATATTAAGTAAATATTAATAAGTAAATAATACTAAATAAATAATTTAAAAAAATAGATATTAATAATACGTAAACGATAATCAGTAAATAGTAATAAGCATATAATAATACTCATTAAATATTAAGTAAATATTAATATTTACTGTCTCTATCTGTGTATAAAAACATAAAAATAAATTTACCTGCACCTACCGCCGATTCAAAATACGCTGATTATAAAAGCTGAATTAAGTTTATAGGTTGATATGCAGATGTTGCAGTAATGTATTGTGCGACGACTCCTTTATCTCGGAGAGGGAAACGAGAATGTTTCTATTCGTAATAAATTTCACGAGGCAAGCAAATAATATTCGCGTGTAGGAATCTACCAGAAGAGTGCATTGTGCAGTGTCTTTATAAATGTATTTAATATAATTTTTTTTTCTAAAAATGTTTTCGTTCTTATTCCAAGATCAAACGTAGTTTTTAGATAACGTAGTTTTTAGATAACGTAGTTTTTAGATAACGTAGTTTTTAGATAACGTAGTTTTTCTAGTCAGAAAGTTGAAAATCAAACTCAAAAAGCCTTTTAATATCCCATATAACGAAAAGGTCAAGTTAATATTATCAGATTTATTCCATAACTTAATTACACTAAATCAAATATAACAATACTTACATTAAATAAATATACATAATTAATTAGCTTTTTTGTCTTTTTCAAAATATTTTTATTTTATTTTTATTATTCTTAAACATAATTGTGTAACCATTTCACGGCCTCCATGGTCGAGGGGTAAGGCTCTCGACTACGAATCCGAAGGTCGCGGGTTCAAATCCCGCTGTGCTCAAGTAAATTTTATTTATTTAATTTATGCTGTTTCACAATTAATTAATTTAAAAAATATATATATTATATTTGCGCACGTTCCAGAGTGGAAGATACTCTCAGTATCGCCCCGGTGAAAGACCACTACTCAGAATTGAAACCTTGCTTGAAATGGCTTTTAGACGTGTTTGGTGACCATATCTGAATAGCCAGGTATTCCCCCACCTTCCTCTTCCCCTTCTCCTTCCCCTCTCCAATACTTTCAGCCTCAAAACATTCCCCAAGTGGAGATGTCATAGTCTCACTGGCTCAAGACGATTGGAAGCAGTTGGGACTCTTGTAGACTGAACACAAATTACGATAAATATAAACTGGTCACCGAGATTTGGATCATTAGCCAAAACAGATGAAAAATCAATTATTTTTTTTAAAACATCACTTAAGTATGATACAATGTTTAATTGACGCTTCAAACATTTTACCATTACATTATACTGTAAATTGTAAAATTTGTAAACTTTCCAAACTTTGTAAACTGTAAACTTTGCCTGCTCTCAACACAGATTCTTCCAGTGAGAAAGGCACAGTACCATAACCCCTTTATAACATTAAGATTGCATAGACTTTAAAAAAGGTACATACATATCATTCTGTATAATAATTGCTTATATTATAAATATTGTCTGTAAATAAATAGAAATGATTAAGGCCGCTCGCTGATGGTTCGGTAAGGAATCGACATAAACCTCACGCATGATACCGACAGCCCCCTGTGCCATATATTTCTATCAGTGCCATTTCACGACGCGGGGGGTGGGGATATATTAGTACATTACGTAGATACGTAATATATAGGATGGCGCAAAGTTTAAAACAAAAATAAATAAAATACTTCTCATACATACTAGATATTTACTAAACCTTTAATTTAAAAAAATATATAATTCACTTTGGATGGGTATTTTGGCCTCTGATCCAAAATTATGTTTTGTATGAAACAGGTCGCGCAGCCGTTCCTATTGAGTAAAATATTGTGGAAAAATATTGTGGCGTTTAGAATGCGATATTGAAATAATTAGAGACGTGTCAACTCAGTTGACAGCACCGAAAGGTTAGCACACAATATGAAGCATTATCGCTATGTTTAATGTTTAGATCAACATTGACTGAACTGGCCCCGCTATAATTGCGAATGTATGTTATTTAGTATGGATCAATCATGTCATGATGTATTTTTATAAGAGATTCCAATGTTTATTACCCGAGATGTACGTGGAAATGTAACTAAATAGAGGAGGCCGGTGATGCGAATACACAAACGATTAACAGTACAATGAATGTATCAATATTTATTACGGTTTCTTGGCATGAATATATATTATGAGTGATGAGCCTTCCACACGACTGGTTTTCTCCGATGGTAACTAAAGCCACCGAGTCGCAAGGTTCGACCATCTGGTGGTCCTTTCCTAAAGTTGGGAGATTTGACTTTAGGAAATGACGACCGGATTGTCGAACTTTTCGACATTGTGGCCTCAGTTAGTGTAGGACAAACCAGTCATGTAGAAGGCTCATCAGTACTACATGCTAATAGAGTAGGAAAACCCATTTATTCATGTGGGTGCCTTATGAGTCATCGTGTCGCTCAAATGTACACACGTGTATCATCCGACTTTGTTTCATTCTAATCAGTAGAAATATTCTATTTACTTTAAGTTCAGCGCAAGAATTATTTTGAAAAATAATTCTTGCGCTAAAAGGCAACGTTTTATTTTGGATGAGTATTTCAAAGCTCTATGGCTCATGGTGGAAATTACTTCCAGAATTAAAAATAGTTGCGTTAACCAGCAATGAGAAATGTCTCACAGAAAAGCATTGAAAGTTTCATGACGCCAGAACTCATAATGCTGTAGAAGTGAAATCTCTGTTACGAATGCGTGGTAAAACCATGTATGATCCTCTGAAAATTTTAGAGATTCCTAAGGAATGAAAGGCTGATGTAAGCTTAATGAGTAAGAATAAGAAAGGGACGCTTAGATGGTTTGGTCACGTAGAGCGAATGAACGAAGAAAGAAGTGTAAGGAGAATATATTACGCGAATGTGAATGGAAGAAGAAGCCGGGGACGTCCGAGGAAGACATGGCACGATCGAGTGAGTAAAATACTTGAGTCGGGTAATGTCAGAAGTCGGAATAACAAAAGAGAATGTATGAGACGTTGTATGCATGTGAATGAAGCAAGAAGTGTATGCCAAGATCGAGTTATTTGGCGGTCTGTCCCCTGCGGGGAAACGGTGTGATTAAAACTGGACACTGATTTCTATGTTTTTAAAAAACTTAAAGTACCTTTCCATCTTTCCGCATGATAATTACATTTTGTTTTTTTTATTCAGCACTCAAAAATACACACTTTGTAGTCTGCCAACGCACAAAACACCTGGAACGATTCTTTAAATTCTATACGCGTAGTTAGGAAAACGTATAAGGTTTTCAATCAAAAAAGTTTTTAGATTGTAAGCTTTTAAGTTCTACATGAAATACATTCTGGAATTTTCGGTAAAATATTATATATATGTCGGTGAGTCTAGAAGGTTCTGGATGGTACGTAAATGCTTTAAAACATTGTGGAAGGAGAAAGTTCTCGAAGCTTTCAGAAATGAGTGGCGGAGTGTGTCGGTGAGTCTAGAAGGTTCCGGAAAGGTCTAGAAGATTCGATAAAGCTGTAAAAAGTTGAAAAGATAAAGCTGTAAAAGGAGTGGTGGAGTATGTTGGTGAGCCAAAAAGGTTCCAGAATGTTCTGGATGGTTCGCTAATGCTCTAGATAGTTATCAAAGGAGAAAGTTCTAGAAGTTTTCAGAATTGAGTAGCGGTGAGTCTAGAAGGTTCTAAAACGTTCGATAATATTTATTTTAATCAATACATATTATAAGTATTCGAGAGCATCCCACAACATTCTGGAATGTTGTGGAATGTTCGGAAATAGGGAATCGAGAACATCATTGGGGAAAATCTCAGAACACTCTCGAATGTTGTCCTGAGCGAAGCCGGGTAGCCCAGCTAGTAGGTATATAAAAGCAAACAATACAATTTAATACTTTTATCCAGAGTTAAATGGTTTCATCAAAAAACAAAGCTCTTCTAGATGAAAAAAAGGAATTAACCATGCTTACATTGTAATATTGATGTACTAAATATATCAACAAAGTATTTGTTCCCCAGATGTTCAATCCGTCGCCTAGGTGTATAATATTGCGACGCTGCAGTAGAATTGTCACAATAATATGGGAGGTACAGTCTTGAAACTGTCCTACCAGGAACATGAAAAGAGAGTACTTAAATATAGCAATTCAAGGGCATAAAACATTAATTAGCAATTTTAACCAAGCAAGTTAAATCGCAAATAGTTCTATGTCCGGATAATTTAGCTGAATTTATTTCTTCAAAAGATATAAAATTACTTTGCGAAGTTATATTTATTAAATTAATAACAATTACTTTGCTTAAAACCACAGTATTTAGTATGTAAATATCTATAAGCTTCAGAAGCAAAGCTCCCCTTGTCAGAATAAACAATATACCCACTAAAAATAATGACAAATATAGACAAATAATAACAAATAAAACATTTTAAAAACACATTTATTTTCTTATTTTATTTTTTGACGAGGGGAGCTTTCTGAAACATGTTGATATTTACATATTAAATACAGTGGCTTAAACAAATAATTGTTACTATTTTAATTTACTGAATTTTATGAATAAAGTAGTTATTGCTTGATTTAGCAGACTACAAAGTATTGTTCAGAGTTTTTTTTTTATGAGGAACCTTAAAAAAATTCATAAATATAAGTTTTTTTACTTGAAATGATTTAATTTTTGTGTTTCCAAAGAATTAGTTTAATTTATTTTGTTAAACTAATAATATTACACATTTTTAGTGCCAACTTTAAGTATATATTTAAAAAAAAACCTGAAAAATAATCTGACAAATCATTGAAAACCTGTTTGAACAGATCCACCTTAAATTGGCTAGAAAATAAAATGAAACAGAAATTTTCTCCGGATCAAATTAATATTAGACCTTGCCATTTTAAAGTAGAAGGTGCCTTGAAAGTAAAGGAGTACGATTGTAAATAAGCGTAGCTCGTGGTCAATTTAAATTCCGATCAAAGTGCAGCTATTTATAGGCAGAAGAATTATTCCTCGGCAGGTTGCTATTACCAGGAGTGAGATGCATACGATGCAAATATTTGACAGTGATTGAAGGTAACTGAAATGGGGGTGTGAATAGTGATGGGTAAATTCCCGGGAATTTATTATTGGGGAATATTGGGGTATTTTCATCCAAATGGTGAAAAACACATTACGATAAGTAATAAATTTTAATTTTCAGTATTTTACTCGCGGTTACCTTCGGTTGCTACTCTCCCCTATCAACTGCCCATAATGCGGGGGCGGTGCTTACGCCTATGGTTATAGCGCTACAAACACAATTTTAAATCCAATCATGTTTCCGTAATGATGACCGACGTATCAATCAACAAGTTGTATAATGAAAATTCACTTTCGTTAGCTGAAAATATCTTCACGACTAATGGGGAACCCAACAACCTTCAGTTTAATCTAAATTCCACACACACCTTGCTTTGCTAACATTCTGCGTTGGCCTAGAACCAAACAATCGTATCTTATATATATATATAAAAGAAATATATATATATATGTTCGTAGGTGTAGCCGCTATAGACTAAAAAACAACTGGATCGACTTACGTGTGTTTTTTTTCCAAAATGATCTTCGTTGTCCGGAGAAGGTTCAAAACTATTGAAATCCTCGATCAAAGTAGAAAGAATGTTAGCGACATAATTTTTTTTATATATAAAGAAAATGTGGGTGGGTGTTTGTTTGTTTTGTATAAAAAATAACAATTTTATTTCGAGCTTGATGTAATTTTGCACAATTGACTTTCGAAACAAGAGGAAGGTCACTGTTTACATGGGATTTTAAAAAACATCCCTTTCCACTTTCCCGCCCCTTAAAGCAAAATTTTGGTACTTGATGAAATTTCGCACACATGACATTCAAAATAAGAAGAACTCTTTGGGTAGGGTAGGGGTATGGGTAGGGCTATGGGTAGGGGTGGGGGTAGGGGTAGGGGTAGGGGTAGGGGTAGGGGTAGGGTAGAGGTAGGGGTAGAGGTAGTGGTAGGGGTAGGGGTATGGTAGGGGTAAGGGGTAGTGGTAGGGGTAGGGGTAGAGGTAGGGGTAGGGGTAGGGTAGGGGTGGTGGTAGGAGTAGGGGTAGGGTAGGGGTGGCGGTATGAGTAGGGGTAGGAGTAGGGGTACAGGTAACACATAAGTGCCGCTGAGGTGATTTTCCTGCGAAAACGGCGCTATACAAGTAATCCAATTATTATTATTATAACATCCTCAAAATTTTCTTAACAAAATTATATTATTTTTTCGATCATACTTATTTGGTGTTGAGTTTTACTTTATTTTTATATATCGTTTCATTAAATTGTTAAGCCGTTCATCTCAACACAGTGTGTCCCAGTGAGATGAGTGGCTAATTTTTTTGATTTTCTTTATTAAATTTATGAATAAATACCTTAAAGTTAAACTTATGAATAACTCGTTCCATCATACAATAAAACCATACCCGAAAAGGGGTTCGTAAGTAGAAGATTTTACACTTAAAAGCATTTTTAATAGGCCCAAAAATTTTTTCTAGGCTTATTTAAAAGATTTGTCAAAAAAGCTCAATTAAAGCGAAGGCCAAGAAGTATTTTAATCGCAGTATTTAATTAAAGCATCGACAATATTTCTAGGCCATCAAATTTGCTAACAAAAAACAGATGATTGAAACACGCTTTACCCTTTCAAAAAATCATGTGCGATTTAGCTGCCCACTGTTATGATTTTATTAACCGACGCAAGATACTCATTAAAATTGTACAATAATAATTGAGATTTGCTAAAAATGAGAGTTCGCTTGATTGTGTAATTGATTTTATGGAAGGCATTTTTTTGGCGAAATACGAACAAATTTAAGTTTGATTGGCATTATACTGATACGTCGATTTTTGGGTAATCGTGCATAAAGCTAGCATTACACAATACTCATTTCCATAGCGATCCCCACATGGAAACCATATCGGGACCCGCATGGAATATCTTTGTTTTACACAATTGTTATTTTCATACCTACAATTTCATACAGATATGCAAAATTGCAGGATAAATAGTGTTTGGATAAAAATGGACACCACTTCAATATAACCATATATCAAATGGAAGTATTTTACCAAATGTTAAAAAAAATATGTGAAATTCACAATACCGAAGAGAAACACGTGTTCACAATCTATGTATATGAAAATCAATTTCAGTTTGTTTGTTTGTCCTCGATGTTCTCGAAAATCACTGAACCGGTTTCGCTGAAAATAGCACAGTTTGTTTTTATTAGTGCCGGGAAGGTTTAGAAAGTAGTTTGAATGAAATCCAATATGTAAAACTGTTGCTATAATGTTTTAAAATTAGTATCGAAAACATTGAACCCGCCATGCTTTATTTAGTTTAGCCCATAGATATAACACTCACACATTTCATTAGTCACAGATTTCATATTCAAAAGAAAAAGGTTTTTTTGAGTAGAATATTTTCAAAATCGAAAACACGAGTAAGTACCTACTTTAGAACTTAGAAAAAATAAACGTTTGGAATGAAATAAAATATTCCAATGAATGTGGAGATAGTTACTGTCGCTGTAAAATAAATTATGGCACCCTAATGACAAGCAAGAATTCACAACTTCATAAATTTATTCCAAATCCCGGGCAAGGCCGGGTACACATCAGCTAGTTAGTAATAAATACAGTCTAGTCTACCTATAATCTTTTAAACAATATTAGAAAAATGTTCTGAAATAAAAATGCAATATTTCCACATAATACCTAAAATAATATTTTACGTAAAACAATCACAGATGTCACGAATATTGCTCGCCAAACTGGACGAAAAAGGTATCAAAAATAGAACATTAAAAAAATAATTCTATTTTCCATTCGAATCAATACGGAAGTACGACCTGTATGGAATCAATACGAAAAAAATGTATCGTGTAAAACGCTCACGAGACTTAAAAATATTCAGTTTCAAGGCATTTTTATTACCAAAACGCATCAATTGTTTAAAATTACAAGGACGCTGTTAATTTGTTTATTTTGTATCTGAGGTTTGCGCGTAAAACTTGCGCAAATGTAATAAAAGTGGTTGCGGTTGTCTACTGCCAATAAATTATTTATTCCCATCGTAAACCCATAAAACATAAGCAAGGATTTCACCATTGCTTTTTATGAGAGCAAATACGAACAACAGACAGTTGGTTAAGACATTTATACAAATCCATTCTTCACACAGAACACGAGGCGAGGGGGATACGCACTAGGTAAGTAGCATGGTACCGAATCAAAAGATTACTAGCAAAAAACATATCAGTAACTACCAGTGGCGTGCATTGCTCTAAGATCAAAGGCAGATTGTGTGTAGTTTTTGCAGTATGAATCTAATATTTGAAAAGATTTATTTTATTATTATATTTCGCTGATCGTTGTGGCCAACCGGATAAAAGAGAGCAGGTATAATTCGCGCTGTGAATACAAAACTACGACAAGTCTAAAATTCTAGATTTTGAGTAATGGCAGATGTTGGGTAGCAAAAAGAGTATTCTAGAAACCACTAAAGCATTGATACCTTTAAAATACATAGATTTAGACAAACTGCCTATTTATTTAAATTTTATTTTTATATGAATACCGCACAAGAGTTCCAATTGCTCCCAACTGTTTGGAGCCAGTGAGACTATGGCATCCCCAATTGGGGAATATTGTGACGCTGAAGGTATTGGAGAGGGGAAGGAGAAGAGTAAGGTGGGAAATACCTGGCTATTCAGATCTGGTCACCAAACACGGCTAAAAGCCATTTCAAGCAACGTATCAATTCTGAATAGTGGTCTATCACCAGGGCGATACTGAGAGTATCTTCCACTCTGGAACGTGCGCAAATATACTATATATCATTTTGAAATGAATTAATTGTGAAAGAGCACAAATTAATTAAATAAAATTTACTTGCGCATGCCGGACTATTTTTGATTTAGATATGAAATTTTCCTATAATCCAAGACTGTAGCAAAGTTTATAAACCCGACAAATAAATAAAAACATTGTATACCAAAGCCACATACCCACCTAATAGTGTGCAAAATTTCATGTTTAAAACGGATGGGATCGTTGGGAAGCTAAATTTTCTTCAGATCCGCTTGCAAGGGTTTTAGAGAATTCTCGTTTTCTTGGTTCAATGTTTTTTAAATTGTCATAGTCTCATTTCACAGTGCGAATTTTCCTACTTATTTGTATATACTATGCTAGTATATGTTATATAATAAGCATTATATATAATAGGGGTAAGTAGGTTATTTTTGGAAGAGCAAAGCGATTCATTGGAAACATATCTAAAAGAGTACTACAATTTGCTTGGTTGTTCAATTCAATCGATCGACATTGTTATATTATATCGAATTGATCCCTAAATAATTATTCTAATATATTGAATCAGCAAGTAAATTTATCGTATAGTCCTCTTTTACACATTTTCCGGTGAATCAATCGTTTTGCTTTTCAAAAAGCCTTTCCCCATTCCCCATTGGTCGGCTCCCACTCCAACACCTAAATATTCATATACAGGGTGGCGTAAAACTACCGTTATGGTTTGAATGTTTAATAACTTTTTTAATTTATTTATATTTTATTTTTTTATTTCAGAATTTTATGAAGAAAACTTGGGAATTTTTAAATGGAACACTACACAACAGAACAGCGATCAACAATTGTTGAATTTTATTTTGAAAATCAACGGTCAATTGTTTTGACGCAGCGTGCTTATCGTCGTTTTTTTAATGTGCGTACTGGACCTTCAGCACCAACAATAAACCGCCTGGTTGCAAATTTTCGACAACATGGTACAGTAAGACACCTTCCATGTACCGGAAGACCACGTACGGTCCACACGGAAGAAAATATCCAACATGTTGTGGATAGTGTGACAGTCCAGAAACATCAACAAGGCGTTCAGCACAACTGAGGCTATCGCGGAGGTCCGTTCAGAGGATTTTGGCCACATTGCACATGTTCCCGTATAAGGTTCAGCTTGTGCAAGAATTGAAGCCGATAGACTACCAACAACGGCTTGATTATGCCATTTCATTCCGAACCATAACGGTAGTTTTGCGCCACCATGTATATCTATCATTATTTAATATCGTAGTTTAGTTTTAATATATTTCGTACGAGGGAAGGTACTTCCGAAACAGGCCGAGATTATTATATTGCATTAAAGTGGTTCCAAACAAATTTATAAGTTTTGTTAATTTTTTGTTTTTTTTTTTTTTACATTATACCGCACAAGAGTCCCAACTGCTCCCAACCGTCTGGAGCCAGTGAGACTATGGCATTCCCAATTGGGAAATGTTGTGAGGCTGGAGGTATTGTTGAGGGGAAGGAGAAGGAGAAGAGGAAGAGGGAGGTGGGGAAATACCTGGCTATTCAGATCTGGTCACCAAACACGGCTAAAAGCCATTTCAAGCAACGTTTCAATTCTGAATGGTGGTCTTTCACCAGGGCGATACTGAGAGTATCTTCCACTCTGGAACGTGCGCAAATATACAATATATCATTTTTTAAATAATTAATTGTGAAACAACACAAATTAATTAAATAAAAATTACTTGCGCACGCCGGGATTTGAACCCGCGACCTTCGGATTCGTAGTCGAGAGCCTTACCCCTCGACCATGGCGGCCGTCAATGCAAATCATTCCATATTTGAAAACAAACAATACAAATGATTCATTAATTTTATAACTCTTTTTTTCTGTGTATTATCTAAAAATATTATTGAAAATAGAAAATGAAAGTGATAAAGACTTTCGTATTATTTTTTCAGTCACCTCTGAGCCTACCTATAAAAATAATAAAAAAATTCCTCATGCAAAAAGTCATGCTTTTACCATAAGGGTACGTTATGTAGGTATAATGTACATAAATTTGAATTGCGAAGCGAGTTTTTACCATAACGACTGGCGCGTACCCCGGTAGGAAATATTACAAATTTGAAAAGCCGCAGAGTTGTCCTTCTACTAACATTTTCCGCAAGCAGCTACCGTTTACAAATAATGATTTCGCTTATTCTGACTCACTCTGCAACCGCAAGTACAAAATAATAACACATTTATAACCTGAGAGATATTATGTCGTAATATTCACTTATAACTTATGTTTCTGTGACTTCGATTTAACTGCGTAATATCGACAACATTATGGTAGTTGTAATAAGCAATGTGATGGAAATAATGGCACTATAAATATGTTACTTTAAAGAGATTACTTGATACCAGTGGCGGTTTTCTCTAAAGTGAACTCCTATGAAAAAGATAAGATAATAAGACAAACTTGTTTTATAATTTTACAATACTTTAAACAGCACCCTATTCACATTCCATGCTTAAAAATCAATCCGTCTAATCCCATAGGTGCGATATGAATTTAGCACCTGTGAAACTTTCCGTTCTAAGAAATAGTTCTTGCAAAAACTTACTCGTGGCGCTTCAGCGTGAAACCGTGGAAGTGTGCAAACCTTAGGAATCTGTGAACTTCGCAGGTGTTGCGCAGCGACTGTGGGATTTGATTTGTACGAAATAGTGTTTTGGAAGAATCAATAGATTTTTCTATTATTATCATATTTAAAGTTGTTATTAAAATAATTACTTAAAATGTATTTTTTTTCATTAAAAATAAATCAGTTTCTTGTGTAAATTGTAATTTTCGTAGTTAAGACATTTTTTTTTATAACCTACGATATTATATTCATTAGCACAACGCTTTAAGGAATCGTGAAAAATTTTGTCTTGTTGCTAGGTCGCTAATCTCTGAGTTATCATGAAATGCTATTAGATCTAAGGAAAAACATGCAATAATTATGGCCAAGATAGGATTAATAAATGGGGTAATTTTTTCAACTTTTTTTAATCACCGATTGAACTGCTAATGAGATACGCCACGAACCTCCACTGCTTGATACCAGGAAATAATGCTCACCTTTCTTCAGGCCGCTTTTGTATTAAAATACGTATTTCAGCTTTCGTAATAAAAACACCAATATATTTTCCATACTGAGTAATAAATAATCAGTCACATGAACAGAATACGGAATAGAAGACGTAGTTCAGGAAAACGCCACACCTCGCGACTTCGGAACCTAAGTGTGGCTGGAACGACCCTGATGATAGGTCTACTTCCTATAAGGAAAGGATTAGAGTAAGACTTTAACTAGATATAAATAATTTAGTTTAACCCTTCCAAAGTTGAATTAAAACAGGCGGTGAAAACACATATTTTGATGATAATTCCTTACAGATATATTTGAAAAATTTTGGTGTAATTTTTTTTTCGTTACTTTAGAAGTTTTTGCTACTTTCATATGAAACAGAATTATGTATAATAAAATGACAAATCACACACTGAAGTACACAAAAAATAGCACATTTTCTTACTTTAAAAGAATTTGCAAAAATATTAAACAATATAAACAAACCTTTTAAATTTACACTTAAAACAATTTAAAGGGTGCTGAAGTCAAGAACAAACACGAAAATCACATTTCAAAATATAAACATGGCTGCCGTCTGAACGAGTAGCTCAAATCCGATGAAAAACATAGCGCTCAAAGCCAGTAATGCCAACAATTGGAATACGAAAACAATCAATTTTTATTCGATAAGGAGGAAAAAAATCTTAAATATACGTAGAGTACGAAAGGGTTAAATCAAATTCAAAACACCGATAAAAAAAACACAATAATAGCGAAGAATACCCGATGAAAATACGCAGATGAAAATCATTTAAACAAATTCAATTCTATGCAAAATTCTTCCAATTCAGTCAATTATTCGGAAAGTTACGCGAAATTGACGTAAACGTTTACGTAACTTAGATGTTAAATGACTTTCCTTTTTGTGTCCAGAAGAGTAGGAATGGTCTTTCTCTTCGCCTCAGATTCGCCATTTTTAACAATAGTATTGTTGCTTCGCTGGTTGTTGGAAGTTATGCCACTTCTGTGCAGTAAAAGTGAGTTACTGAATATTAACTAACAGAGCATACAGCCATTGTTGCGTATCATTGCCGGTTTGGATGCAGTTGCTTGACTAAGAACAATATTCCATTGATTGCATGGTGTTAAATTGATGTATATTTGCCCGAAAAATGGCATTATTCAGAAATTGACTTTACAGAGCGGTTTTGCCTAGGTGGTTTTATAAAAAAATTGTAGATGTTAGATACGACACTTATCAACAGTTAACGCCAGTTTCAATGACAGCCATTATTGAAAATTATGCTAAGATCAACGAATGATATTTCAAAATCATTACACATAAATATAGAATTTCATCCCCTTCGCCCTTCAATGGGGGTGTCTCCTACAACGAAATTTCACATTATTTACAAATGTACCATATTAATTAGAGCATTTTGAGGACAGATTTTTTTGTTTTTTTTTTTTTGTTGATGATCTCGCTGGTTGACCGATAAGTGTGTGACGTCTGTACACACAATGACGATAGTGTTCGGTGCCACCATTCGAATTGTGAATTGTACAGAATTGTATCTCGTGACGTCGCGGGTATTTTGAACGATCATTTTGTTTACTCTGAAAGCTCACAAATTCGTTATTTTCTTGAGATATCGAAAAACTAATTTAACTGTCGTTATAATTCATTTAAATACAATATATTTTCATTAAAAAAAACATACAAGGCAAACGCTTTCTTCCTCTGCTTGAATTTTTTTGATAATAGTACGGCTTCGAGTAAAATAGAAGAATAAAGTAAAATTGACAACTTGCGTTGTATTAAAAAAAAGTTTTCTTTCTTGGGTATAAGGCTTATGCTGGAGCTAATTATTCGAAGTTTAATTAAAATTGAAGTCAATTTTAAGTCTGCTCTTATGAGATATCTTCTTCATGAAAATGAATTAACACGTTAAATTAATAACAATAGCTTCGTTTAAACCACAGTATTTATCACATGTTTCAGAAACAAAGCTCCCCCATCAGGATAAACAATATACTTACTAAAAATACTGAGAATTATAGACAAATGATAAGAAAATAGAACAAATTAAAAACACAAACAAAAATTAAAAATAAGTGATAAGTAGGTAAATAATTCATTAAAAATGAAAAAAAATCTTGAAAAAAAAAATAAATTATGAAATATTAAATAAAAAAAATTGTACTTAAAATTTAAAAAAAATATGTATATTTTTATTATTAATATTATTAAAATAACAAGGCATAAAAAAAATATAGCTAGCTACTCGTCTTGGCAAATGAGCTATTTCGTGTTACTAATTTGCCTCGGCCAAGTACTATGCATGCGGGTTGAAACCCGAAGCTAGACGTGCTATTTGCTGCAAAAGCACTCAACATGGTGACTTACCAATTAAAATCAGTGCAGAGATGTCCAGCCATGGCGTCATTGCCAACAACTCCCGTCACCCGACCAGATCACCTCATATAAGCTGATTTAACATCTTCCCTTAATGTGTTGTTCTAGCCCTTGTTATATTTGCAATACCCGGTTAGAGATTTAAATCAGAAAGAGAGAATTTTTACGTTAGAATTATGTCTAGAATAGGACTTTTCTACTAACTACTACTTGTTCTTAACCTACAATGTTTGTCCAAGTTTACAATAAACTCTGAGATTTGAAAGCACTTTACTTGACTCATTTAACGTAGAATTAGAGACTCCCTCAACCCAATTATAAGATTGCGATCGATTCACGACCCTAAACGATGAGAATCTAATGCCACTGCCGATCTGAGCTAAACTAATGTCCGGACCAGACTTCACATCTAAGAGGCCATCTCCAGGGTAAGTCCTGCCGATATAATTGTCTCCCATAACTCCCCCTTGTAACCCAACCTTCCTCTTCCCCCTACCTGACATCCCCATTTTCGTAATACTGGCTTTCCAACTTAGGGGCTTTCTTCCAACCTAACCTTCCTCTTCCTCCCCTCTCTCACCTCATTTTCGTAATAAAATGTAGATTTTTGTTTTTAGTTAAACGTTTTAATTTTTATTGTACTGTGTTGAAAAATCGATTTCTAGATATGGTATTCACAGTTTGTTCAGGATATCATGGACATTCTTGTGTACCAATCTATCGACAATCTCAAAAATTTGGGTATTCCAAAACAGGATATCAATCATTTGCTTATAACATAAAGTACGATACAAATATCTCGCCAAATCGAAACCTGGCAAAGTGGAAGGCAGGTGAAGCAAAGGAACGTAGGAACGTGTGCTGAACTAAGCTATCAGAATATAGTTATCAACAGCAGAATAGTTCATTCGTGCATGAGTGTGAAGATCACGATCCTCAGCAAATAATAACGATCGATGAAGAAAAAAAGGCAATTGCTGTTCACATTTCGTAGTCAACCATTTCATTGAAATGGCGCGAGTACCGCCTACAGAAGAGGAGAGAAAATTCTTACAAGTATCACCACGGTTGGTTACCTTTCCCACCATAAAAGTGGTAGATATCAATTGGTGTGTTATTTTCGACATGTAGGTTAAATAGATTTAGTATACAGCGCGCTATGTTTTCGTTGCATCACTGCAATAGAAAAGAATGCAAATACGAAAGAAGTGTAGTGAACATGGATTACGATAAAATTATGTTCGTGGACATAGATATACGAGTAGAAACAAGGGAGATCGGCAAGCAGCGCGCACAAAAGTGTCGCCTAAATCTCATATATGCATAGCGACGCTCTGCCTTTGATTCTACACACACCACAAAACGCATAACGATAATGATCACAGATGGCTCTAATTTAAATAATAAAAAAAACACACTTTTAGCACCTATTGCTTTTAAATATTGTAATGAATTGTTTGTTGGCGGGTGTTCACACGGAATATGAAATGGGAAAATAAATGTTATTGTAGGTTTAAAGCTCAAGTCCTACAAGCACCTAATAAAAATACAATATATTATTGTAACACTAACATTTACAGCATTTTTATAACTTTTTTGAAGGATTTGTGCTTTAAACATTTATTCCATTTCATATTTTATATAACCGCTAACAAACAATTCATCTCAATATTTAAAAGCGTTTCTTGCTAAAAGTGTTTTTATCTAAAATATTGAAAATTAGCGCCATCTGTGAGCTCGTATCGCGTTTCGTTTAACCTTAAATATATTTAAAAAAAATAATACTAGATTTCTTTCGCATATAATTTAATAGCAACATTTTAGCAGTTTTCAGAATTACGACTGTAAAAAAATGACGTTTCAACGAAGATTAATACTTGAACTGTATTTAATTTAATCGATACCAATGGATTTAGACCAAATCGACTATTAACGACGTAGGTAATCTACGAACGGTAGGTAATCCGTTTTGAGTTGGATATAGATAATTAATTTTGCGAATGTTACGTGTTCCGTAAAACACATAAATTCTTCGTCATAATATTTATGTTAGAGGCTGTAACGGGAACTAAATCAAGACCAAATACAGTTTAAAGATGGCCACTGGAGAAGTGAGATCAGCTATGTCCATAAAAACCTATGTTAAATTTTAATGGTTAACATTTATGTTTTTACTGATCTAGATCTGAACGAGGTCTTTGAACATTTTATCGGTTCGTTTATTTCTGTTTTGTTTGATTTATTTCATATTTATTTACTCAGACAACCAATATTATGTCCGTGTTAACGATATTTAACTATCCTAACAGAATATTAGGAGGTCGTTCATAGGTTTTAAATGATTTATTTGTATGAATGATGTACATTTTGTCACTGGGTTAAAGTTTGCCAAGAAGGGGGAAGAAGAATCATAATATTAGATAATAATAATATTTTAATGATTTTTACAGCGCCGTTTTTCTGAAAAATCACCTCAAGGGCGCTGTACAAATAATACTTAAGTATAGGGATGTTTTTTTAAGAGGTTTGATTTTTAAACACCTGTGAACTGGCATCCACGATCGTGCGATCTCACACCATTAGATTACTTTCTTTGGGGGTATGTGAAGTCACTAGTCTATGCTGATAAACCAGAGACGTTGGACCATTTGGAAGTCAACATTCGGCGTGTTATTGCCGATATACGGCCTCAGTTGCTCGATAAACTTGTCGAAAATGGGATTGCACTTCATTCGACCTAGCCGTGGTACTCATATGCCCGAAATCATATTTAAACAATAATGGCATAAAAATATCTATTAAATAAAGCCAATATCATAGACATTAACATTATTTTAATGTGTTTTTTTTTTCATTTTGAATTTGTGCACCTCTAAAAGAACACCCGTATGTACAAACAGATACAGAAACATACTTCTCTGGTAGGTCACTCCAGATTAATACGTTATATTGCAAAGTTTTAGCTAGAGAAGATATGATTTATCACGTACAGGACACAATATTAGAAACACTCTAAATTGCATGATTTTGCAGTAACTATTTAAATGTTATTTGTCATTGGTATTATATTCATTAGAAGGTTAGTGGCTAAAGTGGAGTTAGTGTTTATTTTAAATATTAATGTTTCTTTTTCACATTTAGAACTAAAATTTAGAATTATTTAAAATGAAATAAAAAAAAAATTATATATTTCAAATTAAATTAAATTCTCTTCGAGGTTTAGGTGAAATTTTCGATGATAATTATTAGCGTTTACAAATATTTATAGTTATTTCCAATGTCGCGGACTATGAAATGGTAAAAATTTTACAGATAAGCTAATTAGACTAAATATTGTAATTACTGATTTTTTAAATTCATAATTATTTCTGCAGTTTGGTTATATCGCTGTTATTATCATTTTAGTCCACATTATTCTCGAAGTCCTTTGTAAATCATAACGCGCTTGTTTTTCTATTTTCGGTTTCGCGTGGTGACTTCATTGATTTCATTTCAATTCAGCATTCAATAAAAAGACTTGGCGGTTGCGTCGGAGAAGCAGTTAACACTAGTAATTTTTCTGCCACACAACTTCACACGCGCTATGAAAATTTCGCTTTTAATTTCTAGCAAATGTCTTGAATAGCAAATCTGTTTTGTGGGAATGCAGTATGCTTTGGACAGGCAGGAACTAGGTAAAGGCATCCCAAGTTGGCCGCGGGCGCAATTTCTGAAAGGCGCCAATGTTACGTTATGTTACGCAATTTTACGTTATTCTTTAACCTCGTAAAAACAAATAAAATTTTAACATTAAATTATTGCCATTAAGTTCTCACTTCATCTTTGCTTCCGATTATTTTAATACTTTTCCATGCCACTGGTTACCTATACGTATTTAAAATTAATAGGAAATGTTTTGTTTAAACCACTATTTAATATATTGTTAAGTAACAAATAGAAGATCTTAAAATACTTCTAGCCTCTCAATTGCAAAACGTTACGCCACTACCAATAACACTACATCTCGCCGGAGATTACCATAATCAACCAATCCGGTGAGCTTCCGCCAGCCATCTTTGTTAATCCACTAATGAGTCAAGCGGAACAGATAATTTCCGACCGCGTGGAACGGCTTGATCTCGCGATGCGAGCTCGCCGGCGCCATTCCCTTTCCGACCTCAGAGCGATCAACTGCGTGCTTCTTTGGAGCACGCAGCCGTTCATTTTTGCATCATTCGATTCCACACATGGAAACATCAACTGCACACGGGCTTGGGCCTATAGCAGATAGTAACCATACTACCCCTTGTAAACACCTGGCATGGTGTCTCCTTGATTGAAAATCAGTGTGGGAATTTAATACCTGTGTACTTTGGACGCTGGCCACATAGACTCCGGCTTGCCGACGGCGTCGTCTGACCATCAGCTATTCATGTAAGCCGCTATCAACTTCCTTATTATTATGTGCTGCACATGTGTGTCTTCCCCCATTAACTTATCCGGTTAGAGCTCCTTCAGAGAGAGAGAATTGTCTAGAACAGTGTAGATGCCACCTTCATGGCGAAACCCGCATATAACTTATATGACCATGTTTTGTTACAAATAAATTCTGAGTTGAAAGCACGCCGTCTCGTCAATTAATTGAGAAAAGGAATCTTTATGTTGTACCAAGCTGAGTTAAGCCATGTTGGAGCAGGGACCAGTCCTGAATATGATCTCAGGGTGAGTTGCACTGCTTTTTTTTTTACACCAACTTTCTTTTCCCCATTTCCCTCCTTTCAGTACCCCTAACACTATCGCCCAACGTGGTGCTATTTCCTTTCCTAACACCGGCTTCCCATGTGGGGCTTTTCATCATCATCCTTCCCTCCTTTTCCTCACTTTCCTAACAATATAAATATCAACATGTTTTGAAAGCCAATTTTCCATCATCATTATACACAAGGTACTGAGAAATAATTAAAAGAATAGACAAATAATAATAAAAAAACAATGCCTGATGAAAGTATGTAAGTAATTAATTAAAAAGGAAAAACAATAAAAAACATGTTGTGTGTTTTTTAATACTCAATCATTAATTTGTATTAGATTTTTTTAAAACCAAAACACGGAATAATTTATTTTTTTTTAAATATTGTACTAAATATTGCTAATAATGTTAAAAAGAAATTTAAGAGGTGTCTATTTTAATTGTTTTTTTTTTCATTATTATTAATAATATTTAATTTACTATTAACAATTTTCGAAAATGTATTTTTTAAATTTATTAACTTTTCTTCATCATATATATTTTTTTAAGTACAAGTTCATTATTGTATTAATTTAGTCGTAAATAAAAAAAATATTATTAATCCGTGAACATTTTATACGTTGTACTCGTTGGTAATAAACGATTACCCAATCGATCAACCAGGGGGATTGATGGGAGACAACGAATCCATGACTTTGAAAGTTGAATGAGTTATTCTGGACTACAGTTCACAAGGTAAGCTTTCCCCAGGTGGTAGTCAACCTGCGATACGAGAGGGCATCTTAAAAATAAGTTTTAGTATTTTAAAAAATATCAAATTATTATTCGTGTTTTAGTATTTTCTTCAAATCGAACATTTGATTCCAAATATAATGATATTTGATGATTATTGATGATTTGTTATAGACTAGGTTTTACCTTTTAAATTTTTTTTCAACATTTCAACGTCTATATCGACGGTCCCAAGGTGAGGTGTCTAATCTGCAAAAAATCGGTTTTCTTTTTCGAGTCCTAAAGTATCCACTTACACTAGATTATGCCACAGAAAGTTGAATTTTCCTCTAAATTCTCATTTTATTGGAAAAATAATGATCGAAACTGCACGATGCATCCGGCGTAGAAAGCAGAAAGTAACTTTGCAGTCACCCTCCCGTAAACTTCGCAAAATGCACATTGTGACTTTATCACAGTGAACAGTGCAAGTAGTGCATCGTTTGCAATGATAGTAATAATAAATACATCAATCTCTTATTCTATAAAAACGCTTCAATGCTTCCATCCCGAAAAAAAATCATCTGAAGGCCACTATGTTTAAATACGCAGCCATTCCATGCGCAATGGGAACCATGGAAAGTAAAAGTGATATTCCAGTAGTTCTAGTCGACCCTAAAAATGTTTATGAAAAATCTGTCATCCGGGTGCCAAAATACCTTCAGCCGCCTCTGCACTTCGGTACTGGCATGTCTCAATACAATACATAATGTAGGCGAGTACGTTTCATTCATCAAATACATGCACATAATACGTATTATTTATTTGTTCTGTTCGCAAGGAAACGCATTGTGTCTTCATTGAATCTCTTTTTCTTGGGATTCTTCATTGATGGATGTTAAAACTTTTCTGATATTCGAAATGATTGCTGGTTTAACCACATGACACGTCATCTTATATCACTACACCCCCCAACACACACACATCAACATATTTTTTAATGTTAATGTCGGTAACTTGCCAACGAATAAACGACAATCCACGTAGACTAAATCTTTTTGGTTTAGTCTACGTGAACGGTTTGTTCGTTGGCGTTCGTTATACAAATTGCCGATATTGTCGTTAAAACTTTATCGATGTATTTGTACTAAGGGCCCTGAGAATAACATAATATTTTTCTTGTTGTTACATTGCCCTTTTAAAGTAGTAGTATAAAGATGTTTAAATGCGTGCATTATAATCTTGATAAAAAAATGATTGAAATGCTTTTTATACCACCATTCTTAAATATTATCACATACCATGGGTAAGTACTTTAAAAATAAGTACCTACTTACGGAATATTTTTTTAAAATTATAAGAGGGATCTTGGTCGCTCTGGATCCAGCGGTTGCGCGTTAGAAACATGGCTTGGACAAATAAATTATTATTTTTATAAACAATAATTATAAGCCTGAAACACTCATCCAAATTGAAAAAAAACCTTTCCGAGCAAAGATAAATGTCGCCGACAGGACTCGAACCTGCACCCTTCTGATGTCCGGTCAGATGCTCTACCGTTGAGCTACGTCGGCTTATCGCAAACCCGCCAAGTTAATCAATATATAATAATTTGTTTACAGGTGAAAATATAATAAAAACAGTAATTATTGAATGAAACACTAGTATATATTGATTAACTTAGCGGGTTTGCGATAAGCCGACATAGCTCAACGGTAGGCATCTGACTGGACATCAGAAGGGTGCAGGTACGAGTCCTGTCGGCGACATTTATCTTTGCTCGGAAAATTTCCAGCTGGATGGTCTTTCGAAACAATAATGTGTTTATAAAAAATAGTTGTTACCCTTTGCGCTATGCACAAAAATCTTGTCTTAAGTTTTTAAGAACTTTAGTTTATCAATTAATAAATAAATTATTATTTATTTCGCATTGATAATTTCGTAAGTAAACATCGAAACGTTGCTTGAAATATTCTCTGGGAGTAGGTGAAAATATACTACAATTTAAAATATTTATATTCTTCGCGTGATAAATATAAGAATTTTAATAGAATAACCCCTTAACATTTAGAACATCGAGCGCTAGCAATCTAATACTTACGTAGTGTATTTTTATAAATTGTATTGTCTTACAGGTACTGTGTTCTTATATTTGCATACATTGCATATATTCATCATAAGTAGTTTCCCCAGAATAGCTACATATTTTTTTAATTAATATATATATATATATATATATATATATATAATATATATATATATATATATATATTTTTTTTTTTTTTTTTCGAAGAAGAAGAATTCTTCTTCTAGAAGGTTTTCATTTGATATATATATATATATATATATAGTATACATTGATACCTTAAGATGTGAGCATCGCTCACGAAACACGTAGTAATATTGTATATTAATAAAGTGATGTATACAAAGTTATTTTGTTTTAATTAAAATATTTTTTGACGTTGCCGATCGGATACACCGGCGTTCAATGGGGTTAAATTTTGCGTTTTCCATCTCAAATAATCTCAACGTCGTCCTAGTGAAAGAAAACCAATATGAATCGAAACGTTGCTTGAAATGACTTTTGTCGTGTTTGATGAACAAATCTGAATAGCCAAGTACTTCCTCACCTTTTTCTTCTTCGTCTGCTTTCCGTCCCAACTGCCTTCATTCTCACAACATACTTCGATTGGGGAAGCCATGGTTCCACTCACTGACTCAACGGTTGAGAGCATTTAATTAATTTTACATTTATGTCTTTATTTTGTGTGTAATTCAGTAAGAATGCTACAGACGCATTAGTGTAATACAACCATATTTTATAAATATCCTGTTTGTGTCTTAAATAAATAAAATTCTTTAATAAATTGCCGGAAAATATAATATTTATTAATTGATAAACTAAAGTTTTTAAGACAAGATTTTTGTGCATAGCGCAGAGTAACAATTATTTTTATAAACAATAATTATTAGTATGAAACACTCATCCAAATTGAAAAAACCTTCCGAGCAAAGATAAATGTCGCCGGCAGGACTCGAACCCACACCCTTCTAATGTCCGGTCAGATGCTCTACCGTTGAGCTACGTCGGCTTATCGCAAACCCGCCAAGTTAATCAATATATACTAGTTTTTCATTCAATAATGACTATTAAATAGTCTAATAATTATAATAATTAAATAGTTATTATAATAATTAAATAATCAATATATACTAGTGTTTCATTCAATAATGACTATTAAATAGTCTAATAATTATAATAATTAAATAGTTATTATAATAGTTAAATAATCAATATATACTAGTGTTTCATTCAATAATGACTATTAAATAGTCTAATAATTATAATAATTAAATAGTCATTATTGAATGAAACACTAGTATATATTGATTAACTTGGCGGGTTTGCGATAAGCCGACGTAGCTCAACGGTAGAGCATCTGACCGGATATTAGAAGGGTGTGGGTTCGAGTCCTGCCGGCGACATTTATCTTTGCTTGGAAGGTTTTTTCAATTTGGATGAGTGTTTCATACTAATAATTATTGTTTATAAAAATAATATAATATTTGTTAATTATACCTTTATTGAATTCAAAACAAAACTTAATCTAAATAAAATATAAAATAAAATAATTTAAAATTAAAAAAAAAAAAACTGCTAAATATCAAAGTAAGACAGGGCCACATAAAGCAGAGGCATAGATTTTTATGGGCGGTACATATTCATTTGTATAAAATATACAGACACAAAATTACGTATTTATTATATATTACTATTAAAATTCTTATTACATATTTTTTTCTTTACTAAATTTTACAAAATATAAAAGAAAAACCAAAAAAGTCCCGATAAACTACTTTTTAGTAATTTGACTAACGAGTGATTGTCGTTCCAAACCTTACAATAAATTAAATGTACAGTTAAGGTCTATATAAAATAAAAACATATGTAAAAAAAAAACTAAAATCTTTAAAATATAATATAATCAAAAAATAATCTACTTCTATCTATATACATTTTTTAAATTATAAACGTAATAGTAACATGTATGAATTATTACTCTGTATCTGACACTTGGGGGTATTCAATATAATAACAAAATAAAAATACCTCCCATCCTAATCAATATTACCTGTATATTTCCGTTTCTTGGGATATTTTTATCACGTAATTACGAATCTAAATACAATTTCCCAACAATAGATTCCGCACCTGTTATTAGATTCAAAGAATACGTATTCCGAGCCAATTCAATGGTTAATACCATGTATGCAACTCTATGAATGTAAAGCATTTCACTTTCTTTAGCCTACTTAGCAAGTTTAGCAGTATCTGCATGGGAACCTGCTAGACACACAACACTAGTCTCCGTTTTCTTCGTTTTTGAGGAAAAACCGCGTTCACTGAGCGCGGTGAGACGTAACTGAAGCGACGCGATCTTAGGATCGGTATATCAGTTGCGCCTTATGCTTGCTAAGAATGATAATTTACGTAAATCCTTGCTAAAATTTATGTTTACTAATTCAGCCGCTTTATCCTTGCTAGCTGCAAGTAGTTCCATTTTTTAAGCACTGCGACGCTAAGTGCCAAATCTTCTATGGTTATCGTTTTTTTTGTATTTCTATTTTTATTATTTAGTTTTTGTAATTATTATATATAAAACATAAAAAAAATGTTTTATCGTAACCGTTTAAGTTTTGAAACGGTTGTAACAGTTTTGCGGATTTTAAGATAAACGTATATCTACGCCCGCATAAACCCGCGCGACATGATTCCAATAGAGCGCAATTCGTTTGAGAATTACGTGTGAAACATTTAAAACAGTTTCCGCAAAACTTTATTAAACTGTTTACTATACCTGTC